>JAJHUR010094066.1:0-12143 GCA_027495735.1 Lutjanus campechanus | reverse complement strand
TAGGCTGTTTTGCTTTCCGACTTTGGATTCTCAGTTGAATATCAATAGAACAAATGGTACACAGACTTTTCCTGTTTTTCATTTCCTGATTTCTAAATGGCAATCGGACAACAACTCAATTCCTGATTTTGGTTTTCTCATTTTAAAATGGAAATCCACTGGCAGCCAGGTGCACTGACCCTCTTTCCAGAAATCAAGACCTGCTCACTCAAAATAATCTATAAAACTTGTTGTGAGCAGTTTCATGTAGGAACTTTTTTCTCTCTGCAGTAAAATCTACCAGGTAACCAGGTCGTGATTTCTAGAAAGAGACACTGGTGTTTAATTTTTCAAATGTATTTTATGGTGCTTTGAGCACCACAAGTCGAGTGCCATTGAGTCTCATTATATTGGAGAGAAGGCAGACATCTCTACAGCTGATATTTCCAAAACTCTGTAACTCACACCAAAACTATCTAGATGGACACACAGCACTACAAGTAAGAGGAAAAATATGTATTTTCGATCTTGGGGTGAACTGTTCCTTTAAGGGTTACTTATAGATGATTTTGTAAGTAAAAGTCAATTATATTAACACTAATTATGATCATTTCATGATCAGTGTTAGCTTGAAACCACACCCAACTTTATATATTTCTCTAATCACTTGTGAAAAAGCTATTTTGCTTTCATTCCAGATGTCACACGAACTGTTTTATAGCACTATTTCTTGTAAAATGTCAACACTCCCTCTACTTACATACCATCTGAAACTTTAAAGTCTCCACTCACCTGAATTAAATTGAATGCAAAGAGCAGGAAAGCCCCTGAAGGTCAGTTCTTTAAAGTGACCGTCTGCAGCAGCTGGGATTTGTCAAGATAAACCGTAGCTGCTGAGTTTCCCTGAAAGAAGAAATGTTAAAAGGCCAGTTAGGGTTAATCGACTTATGCAGTTATCACTGATTGAAAAAGAGCCACAGAGAAAGAAACTTCTCCTTGAAAAGTCGTCATTTTTCTGGCAATAGACAGCAGATGCAAATGATGAATTACATGTGTTGTGGTGTTATTTGCAACAGAGTTCTCAGCCTTACTTTGTGATATTATACAGCAGTGATACTCAAGTTGTGGCCCCGGGACAAAATCTGGCCCCTGATAGTGTGCTGGGTGGCCCTTTGATCATTTTCTAATTCATAATGGAAATAAACTGATTCATAATGGGAATTTTTTTTTCTTACTTGAGAAGTTGCATACTAGCCTACACAAAAGAACTTCTATTTGTCCTGTTTATGGTTTATGTTTATTAATCATTTGAGTGATGCATGATGGTTGCAGCTATGTTTAATGTTATTAGAGCCAGAGAGATACACAGGTTGGCCGACATTATCAGCCCGACATTGGCCTCTTTATCGTTATCAGTGTATATGTTGTCCAATTTTTCTTTTCACTTTACAGAAAATAATTCAGATTTCTCTTATTTTTTGTTTTATGGGCCACAATTTATGTATATTTGATCCTTTTTTTAATGCTTTTTTATTTATAGTTATTTATAATTATTTAAAGTACCAGTGAAAATTTGCTGTTTCAGTGTCCTTATGTCAATTTGGGTTTTATATAATTTATATATGAATACAGAATATTGGCCAATATATCTATTAGGGTTGGGTGATGTCTACCAAACTGGCATATTCCCTGTTCTGATTGCATAAAAAGTAAACTTTTTAAACTCAAATGTTTATTAAGTGGCCCCTGGCCGCCTGTCATTTTGCAAAAGTGGCCCCTGAGCAAAGTCACTTCCCTGTTATATAGTAAGGAAGTTTTACAATTGTGTTTAGTTCCACATCATATTTGTTTAAAAGTTTCTATACAGTTTCCATACTGTACACTCAGCGCTATGGTAGCAAACTTATCACAGACATTATTTACACTAATTTAGTGCTTGTGTAAAATGCAGTTTTCATTATTTCCAGGTTTTGATGCCTTTAGAGCACAGATTTACAGACATCTGAAAAGCATTTAAAGCCGAACCAACCAGTAACACCATGAAATTATCTGTAATGAATGAATATTTGTTTTCAGAAAAATATAACTGCAACAGAAATGCTACCTTTATTAGTTTTGGGCAGAAATAATGACCAGCACTGACTTGGTTTCAAGTAAAAAAAACTAAATAAAATTTGTAAAAAGTTGACAATTAGATTTAGAAATTCTGTACTTCAAAATTCAACCATGAACGCTGCTACACGTCTTGTTTTTTCTGTGGCTAAGAGGACCATGATTACAGGCATTTTACATTTTAGGGGGTGGCAACTGATAGACATCAACCTTGAAGTCTGCTACAAAAAAGGCTTTTTCAGGGCCGATCATATGAGTCGCCCTCCTCCCCAGAGAGAGAGGTGGAGGTCTCTCATCACAGAGCAGTTTAGCGTGGTGAGATGGTTGAATGCTAGGACTTCATTAAGCCCCTCTATTGTTAACATCTGGGTTCAGAAGAATGGCTCTTTCTCTGGTAAATGTTGCCCTGACTTAACAAGGGATTTTATTACACCATGCAGTTGACATTGGCAGCAGTGTCACGTCTGGCAATGGAAACCCTTCCACTGTTTAGGTCACAGGAGATCAATCAAAGCAGCCTGTTTCCCCGAAGCCTTCAATTCTCACCAGAGCAGGGAGTTGAATGTGGATCTAATCTTGTTGCTCAATCAAGATATAAAACATCAGCTGTGAGGCTTTTTAGTGAATTCTGGCTGAGTGCTTCTTCCAAAGTGAAGAAAGCTCCGAGTACTTAACCTGTTCAGAAGTAATTTGGAGCTGATTTGTATTCATACAAACTCCTCTTTCTGTATTTTCTCTGCCCTGCACCTGCATTCCTGTTAATGGATGCACATATTGTATCACTCATTCTTGAGAATTGTGATAAAACTGTACAATAGCACATTTTTATACCTATGTTACCAGTAGGTTTAGTTAGTTTCACATTTGGACACAGAGCAAGTTTGGAAATTAAAATAATTAAAGCAAACCAAAACATTTCATAAAGAATATGTTTTCACAAAAAATGGAATTAGAGCACTGGTACTAATTTTTAAAGTTTTTTTTTTTTTTTTTTTTTTTTTTGGTAAGACATGATTTGTAGAAACTCTCATGAATGGGTGGTATCTTTCCTCACAATGCTTCCATAAGAATTCCCAGTCTAAAGTGCAGCACTAATCTCCTATATCGCTCCATTTGCTACTTTGCTTCACACCATTTCCTCTCTCTCAGTCTCCATCCCCCTCATCCCTCTCTGTTTTGATCCCCTCCCCTGCTAGGGATGTGGCTGCCATGGCAACTGCTGAATCATCTTCCATCCACAGTCTGCAGCCTTCCTCTCATGCAGCGAGGCCCTCCATCGTGCAGGCCTGCACTGGCACATTAATCTGGCGCTTCAATTTCCTATATTACTTGCAGCAGCGTGTGCAGGAGAGTCTCAGAGGACGCGGAGGTGCGGCGGGCTGAACGGCAGCCATTCGGATGGGTAACGTACCCACTACGGTGAAGCACTGCCTGAGCTATGAGCAACTCATCCAGGACTACCCATGGCTGAGACGCTGGCTGCTGGAGGAGAAGGTGGGCGTCGGCTTTCTTGTTTCTAATCTGCTGCACATGCTCTGCCACATGACTCTCTCATGACAGAGAGGCGGCACAACAGCCAGCCACTGATGACAGCGCTGATGCTGCATGTTGCTTATATAACGCTCCTGTTTCTGCACTACTTTTACATATCACTGTATTTTTAAGGATGCATGGGATTACTCTCTAAGTAAGAATGGTAAATTGTTTTCATCTTTCTGAATTAACTGTATGTGACAAAAAGATGCAGATGAGATGTTTGTTTCCTCTGTGCTGTGTAACTTCATGAGGTTTACTCAGCCGGATTACTTGATAACAACTTATTGCATGCAGACAAATATGCCAAAGTGGTTCTTTACATTTAAATGCTACTCACTGATCACATACGCAGCTTGTATTTTAATACAGTTACTCAAGCCTCTGCAGCACTGCATGTAGCTTTTGAGCCTCTTATAGTTCATTGTTGTGGTTTAATGGCCTGCACATTTTATGAATGGTTGAGCCTGACACCTGTAGGCTTCTTTTTCATTTGCTACCCTTCAGAAAATAGCAATACCAGTGGAAATATACTGCATTACAAGTAAAAGCCATGCATTCAAAATCTTACTACAAAGCACATCAGTAGAGCCCAAACAA
This sequence comes from Lutjanus campechanus, assembly GCA_027495735.1. Classification (NCBI taxonomy): domain Eukaryota; kingdom Metazoa; phylum Chordata; class Actinopteri; order Lutjaniformes; family Lutjanidae; genus Lutjanus; species Lutjanus campechanus. The sequence continues at coordinate 7,919 of JAJHUR010094066.1, read as the reverse complement.
TATATCAGTCGACAGATATTGTTGACCCAGTATTAGCCTATCATAGCTGTTTTAGTCTACACTGTTATGTTGTCCAATATGCACCAATATGAAAACTCTTTCTTTCTACAGAACATTTACTGGACTCAACAATAAAGGTTCCCTGCTTGCCCGGAGCAAGTAAAATGCCATGTCGGGCTAGTAAATCTGGCAACTCACTTACTGGGCAAGTGGTAAAAAAAGAATCTAATTATTAAACAATTTTGATCAGATTGGTTGTTACAGTAGTTTTTCATGCAAAGTGGCAGAAAATGCAGTTTTTTAGCCTCTCAAATATATAGATTTCCCAGTTTTCTCTGATTTCAATTTAACTGAGTATCTTTGGATTTTAGACCCTTAGACTCTGAGATGGGATGGACATTTTTCATTATTCTTTTTGACATTTTATAGACATTGCAGCCCTAGATTGAACATGTCAATTAACTTCAGTCTTTGCTGTTATATGCTAATAAATAAAACAGTTTGTACAGGGTAAAGTAAATATTGACATTGGGCATATAGATATCAAAATATAAATGTTGAACCCTGTTATAGCTTTCACGTTTTTTTGAATGGTTGAGTCTGACATCTGTTGGCTTCTTTTTCAAATGCTACCCTTTAAAAAGTAGCAACAGGGTAAAAATACTGTCCGACAATTAAAAGCCATGCATTCAAAATCTTACTACAAAGAACATCAACCACAAATATATCAGCTGAACGATATTCTTGGCCTGTCACAGCTTTATCAGTCTACACTGGTATTGGCGGATATGTTGCCCAATTTGTGCCAATATGAAAACTTGTTCTTTTTACAGACCAGAATGCCAGGATTCAACAATAAGGACTGCCCGCTTGGGCAAGTAAATCTAGAAACTCACTTGGACAACTGGGCAAGCTGAAAAAAAGGATTAAAGGATTAAACTATTTTGACAATTGATTAATTGTTAAAGTAATTTTTCATATGAAAATGCTGTTTTCAACCTCTCAAATATGTAGATTTCCTGCTTTTCTATGTTTGTTTGTCATCATGTTAAACAGAGTATCTTTGGGATTTAGACTAACAAAACAAAACATCACCTTGGACTTTGTAAAAGTAAGATGGATATTTTCACATTTTAATCACGATCACACATCAGCATTAAGTTCAGTCTTTGTTGTTTTTTGGTAAACATTGGCAAACAAAGACTGACTTTGACAAAAGGCAAAAACATTAACGTTGATCCTGCATAATGCAGATTGTTTTTCTTTATTTATTTTAGTTTGTTTATTATTTCTAGTTTATTTATTTATTTTCATTATTCATTTATTTACAATTATATAATTTATAATTACTGAATACACCAGATAAGTTTTTTTGTTTAACTGTAAAATATCCTATACAAAAAAAATGTGTATTTATGTATATTCTATATTGTGTATAAAGAGTATTGGCATTTATATTGACATCAGTATTATTTTTTTTTACTAATTAATTAATTAATTTTTAAATTCCCTTATATCAGCATTGGTCCCAAAAATACAATATCGAACTCTACACGTCAGTAAGCTGTGTTACAGACAAAATAACATTAGTGTACCAGAAGAAGTATTGAAGTGCTGAAGTTTTAACTTGTACAGTAAGCATTTCATTGTTGCATTTGATGAAATGTTGTGAAGTCAAAGAAGCTTGAAACTAGTTACTCAAGTAAAGTACAAGTACCTCAACACAGTATTCAAGTACAGTAGCGAGCCTGCGTTAGTTTGTTTACATTCTAACTTACTGTAAGGTATTTTAGCTAGCGTTAGCTTAACTGCTCGGCACAAAAAGTCATGGAAGACAGTTTAGTAAGATTTAAAAAAAAACACACACAGATTGAACAGAAGAGCCACGGAAAAGAAGCAAATGAAGCGTGGATACTGGACTTACATACATGTATCAGGTGGGCAGAAAAACGACTCCCAGTGGATGCTAACGTTGTTCCAAGCGTGCTGAAAGAAGCCACTGGTTGCTAACGCGTTAGCCATTAGCCAAAACTGCTAATAAGCTGCCATATCTGTTAGCCTGTTTTGTTTCTCTGCCACCTAGTGGACAGAAAAAATTAGCTAGATAAGTTTTGTTTTTGTTTTTTTGTTTTGTTTTTTTGTTTTTGTTGGTGTTTATTATATGTCACTGTCACTCAGTTTAAGAAGTTAGCCATATCAGTTCTGTAATCTGAAATTCATGTTGAGTTTTTAAATTAAGCTTAAACTCAACAAGGGCTCTTTTTTGTCTAGAATTAATTTATGAGGAAAAACCCTGATCCTCATAATATCTCTTGTGGTTTGTGTGGAGTTACCCTCGCCCTCTTTCCCAAGCTTTCCTCTCTGACACATCTCCTGACTTTGCAGGCTTATGTTTTGGTTCTCAGGTTTCCTCTGGCTTTGAGGTAGACAGATGTTCATGTTAGAAATAACATGTCCTGGAGCATCCCACGCCAAAAGGATGACTGACTGCTTGTGTTCAGAGTCTTGAGTGGTCTTCCTCAATTTATTCTCTTCTCTGCTTCTCTTTGATATTTTCCCCAGACCATTACTGGACACGAGTATCCAAAGTTTGTTAAAATAGTTGAAGTTGGGCCGAGAGATGGACTTCAGAATGAAAAGGTATACACTGTCATTTCAGTCATGAATCTCATTTATATTTATATTGTTTCGAATTATAAATGATCATCCTGGGAAACCCCAATTTTTTCTCCATTTTTCATACATAAAACAATCCATAACATATGGGTCTTGTGCCATAATTGCCAGGAGCATATGTTTCACATTTTCTTTGAAATTGAATAGGAGAGATGACACAGCCTCTGGCTTAGTCACAGTTTTATCATTTCCTCATTGTACGCTCGTAGTTTTACAGATTGCACTGGACGCAGAGATAATTTTATTTACCTCAGACTCTTATTGTGAAAAATATTGTGTATCATGAAAGATCGGCCAGTGCCATCAGCAAGTGAAGATAGATTATAATACACTCTTGGGAATAAAGGGACTAAATAGAACCATAAAGGGTTCTTTGGCTTGTCCTCATAGGAGGACCCCTTTTGATTCCTGGTAGTTCCTTGTATAAAGGTTCCACTTGGAACACTTTCAGAGAGTTCTACCTAGAACCCAACATAAAGGGTTACAACTAGAGCCATCTGTGAAAGGTTTACTCAGAAGCCACCCAGATAGGTTCCACAGAGAACCCCTCCACCGGTTTCACCCACAAGCCTTTCTTGGGGTTCTATCCAGAAACTTTCGATCCTCCTCACTCAGGGAGTTCTACCAAGAACCTTTTTTACATTACAAGGGTTTTATCTAGAGTCCTACCACAGGGGTTCTGCTGAGAACCCTTTTGTATTCCAAGGCTTTAATCTAGGACTCTACCAGGGGTTCTTCCAAAAATTGTTTTAATTTCCAAGGGTTTTATCTAGAACCCACCCAGGGGGTTCTACAGAGAACCCTTTTATATTTGAAAGGTTTTATCTACAATGTACCTGTGGAGTTTCTCAAAAACCCTTATGTTGTGGTACAAAGAACCCTTGACTAACCCTTCCTTAAAAAAAAAGAAAGAAAACAGTTCTTCACAAGCAAATGGTTCTGAGTAGAACCTCAACATCTTAGGAAGAACCCTTTTGGAACCCTTATTTCTAAGAGTGTATGATTGGCAGACTCTGACAGATATCTGCATGTTGTACCTCCCATCTCGAGTGGAATCAAATCCAGAAAGAGCTGTTTCAGTTTCATTGTTCCCCAGGAAATTGTTCCGACAGAGGTGAAAATCCAGCTGATAGACATGCTCTCAGGAACAGGCCTGCCTGTGATCGAGGCCACCAGCTTTGTCTCTTCAAAGTGGGTACCGCAGGTAATAACTCTTCTTTGTGCACGGCAACAGAGTGCTGAGGGATTTATTAGGCTCTACTTCTTGTCTGCGTCAGTACTGAGATGAATACGCTCCTCTTGTTGGACCCACAGATTCACCCATTCTTGAGAATTGGGACAAATCAATCATACCAAAAAAAACACTTGGAAAATTATTAATACCAACACTTTAAATGTATTCTTCAAGGATTTATATATATGAAATATATGTAATTTATGAAATGCTTTGTTGTGCTTTCATTTTTTTAATTTCTAAACTTGCTCTGTGCCAGAAAACACCCACATTCTGGACAAGAATTCACAACTTCAGACTATTAAAACTCTAAAACGAACGATACCTACTGATAACATGAGTGTAAATATGTGCTATTATAATCATCTTTGTTTTAAAGTCGATTTTTTTATGAAAATGCTAGGCCTTTAAAGTTGTCAAAAAAAAAGTCAGCTATACCCTAATGACCCCTGTCTCACTTCCTGGTTTAAAAAAAAAGCAGGAATACAGCTCAAGCACTGGTAAACTTTCTATTTTTCAACAAATGTATTAAATAAAATTATGACCAGATGCATCTCAACCATATCAAGTCAACTCTGCCCCAAAACTAAATAAGAATTATGGTTTAAAAATGTGTGTTTTGTTTAGCATTAAGAGAACTCTCTGAATTTTATAAACTCCACAAGACATCAGATTTTACATCCTACAGCGCTGATGTCTACATTTAATAAAAAATGTAATCACCAGGACGTTGGTCTGTTACAAGGTTTGATAGCCAAGATTTTTATCTTTTAAAACATATTTTCCTGCATAATTAAAGTGTAAAAATCAAAAACCCCTCGAACATTTTGTCCCACTTCTCGAGAATGAGTGATGTTCTTCGTATAGTCGACCTCTCAGCTCCTGCCATAACTTGTACCACTGTTTACTTCCTGGAACAGAAACATGTCCCCCATTTTGTGACATGAAAAAATAATTCTGTCCTTTACAGAATCTTTGCAGACCCAGCATGTGAAAACATTTGTGCAGGGTGATGTTAAAGGTTTATTTTCCTACATCATATGTTTTCCCCCTTCATGTAGATGGCGGACCACACTGACGTTCTCAGAGGGATCCAGAGAGCACCTCATGTTCAGTACCCTGTTCTGACACCTAACATGCAAGGCTTCCAGGATGCTGTAAGCACTAATTTTCACTTCAGCGTGACGATCTCTTCTATAAACCATAACTGTTTACCCACACTTGTCAATTTGAGTTAATTGTTGGCACTACAATCTTTTTTGCCACATAATTCCTGCACTTACGTAAGTGTGACTCCAACGCAGCGTTCAAAACCGTTTTACAAGTTCATTTTTCTCTCCTCTTTTAAGGTTGCAGCTGGTGCTACTGAGGTGGCGGTGTTTGGGTCAGCGTCTGAAACCTTCAGTAAAAAAAATATTAACTGCTCCATTGATGAAAGCATGCTGAGGTTTGAGGAAGTCATTAACACTGCCAAAGAGCGACAGATTCCAGTGCGTGGGTCAGTACTCCGGCTATTAATCGTCACTTACAATGAGTGAAAACACATATCCATCATTTTAATCACGTTCTGATTTTACGCTGCTTTTATTTCTTTACTCCAACTGAAAACAAAACAGTTGAAAATGCTGCAGTTTATGTCAGAGAAAACACGAAATTCAGTAATGACGAGGCCTAAATGAAATCTGCAGATTATTTTTGATTTTACAGTTTTCAGCAGTGATCAAGAATGAAAATCTGCAGAATTGACTGACTGAATCTTTAAGATAACAAAGATTGTTTTGTGTAAAATAAGCACACACAATACATTAAAACTACTTAAAATTACCTCAAGCAGGGCTGAAAGAAATATTTTGTGGATTAGTAGAACCTCTGTGGAGCAGAAAGAACAAAAATTAATTTGCAAAACCATTAACCTCCCAAGACTAGCCACTTCAACACATATTCAAACCAATACATTAATAAATAACTGGTAATGTGCTTGATAAGATTTTACAAGCAGCATCTCTATTCGTTTAAAATCTGCGGAAAATCTGTGGAGATGTTGGAATTCTGCAGCACAGAAATTCCCCAAAAAATCAGAACCAGTGTCTCTTTCCAAATATCATTACCCAGTTGCTCAAGATAATCCATCACAAAGGAATTACTTTCGAATCTATTGGAACTACTCTCTACTAGAAAGAGAGCAGTTCCAAGTGCCAAAAGTAGTGCCTAAAGTAGTGCCATTTACACAACAATACAGGTCAAATTTGATTTTGGGTTGAACTGTCCTTTAAAGTACTGTAACAGCCAAAATGAAATAAGATAAAAGACTCAGAAAACAGAAATATAGTTGTGGCTTTTGTCATTCATGGAAAAAGCAAGCCACTGCAACCATAATGCATATTTTATTTATTTTTTTTAGATTATATGAGCTTTTCCATCCAGAAAAGATAAACACATTGTTGAAACAGGGGATTAGTGTAAACACGGCCACGTTCCAACTGCCAAAAACTGTCTGGTGATTAACAAATGACACAAACTCAAGATCTGGATCATCACAAAAATCACTCATCTGTTAGCCAAATGTCATGCAAATCCATTTGTATGGCTTTGAGATATCTCACTGACAAACAGATCAATAGCCAAAATAACAAAAATTAGTTCTTATCCTCATTTAAACTGAGGTTCTGCTTTTCACAATGATTTTTATTTCAGTGAACGTCTCCTGCTACATATAATCCTTTCAGGAATAATCAGCAGCTTCATGTTACAGTGAATTGCTGCTTCATCCACATTTTAAGGTTTTTTTTTTTTATAATTACATTCAGGATAATAAAATATGAATATGATGTTGAGAATTACGTTGGATAGAATTTATCCAAAAAGCAAAGTTCCTCATTTGTCCAGCTGAGATCTGGTATTTTACCACATATGGAAGAAGAAAAGTGGATTTGGTCGATAATGAAAAAGAGTTTCACTCTCTTTTTTTACTGGGAGCTGTGCAATACTGATAATATGAGTATACTGAGTAATATAACATCATCATCATCACTGATTTTGTGTATATGGATGTTGCACAAAGATTGTGTTGGCTGTTCACACATGAAGCTCACCGGTGTTGTCGTCTTTCAGGTATGTTTCTTGTGCCCTCGGATGCCCCCACGAGGGAAACATTGAGCCGTCCAAAGTTGCTGAGGTGAGATCAACCTTGTACGTTCTCATTATACTTTTATGTTAAATGAAACATTCAGTAAAGAAAATGAGTTTTGAAATGTTATCACATGTTTCTGACAAGTTAAAGGAGCAATATGTAGAAACTGTGCATCCAAAATTGAGTGCTGCAGTCCAGATAGTGAGTTGGAGCCTCAGACTGTATATTATAGGTTTAATATACGATTAAATATACGATCTCTGGTTGAAGCGAGTTGTTCTACACGCACTCATTCAGCGAGTATTTCAAGTATTTTGATTACCATGTGCCCTTGATGTCTGATGACAACTTGTGGTCACGTATTACAGTGAATATATTACAGATTTCCTCTCCCTTGTAAGCTGTCATGATGAAATGCCCTTCTCCTTCACTTTTCACACACAGTGAATTCATGAGGTGATGCTCATTTCATTAAATTTCAAGAGCTCTTTACTCAGCAGCATGTGTAATTTTCTGGGGATGGAGTGATGTTTTTTTTTCTCTCCTGCCTTATGAAACTCTTGCTCAGATACAAAAGCTTAAGATAAATAGATTTAAGAAAAAAAAATTCACTCCCTTGTTCATTGTCGGCTCTTTGTCCTTGCTTGCCCTCTGAATCACAGGGCAGAGTTGTGTTGCTGTTGCTGAGCTTTTGATCTGTTTTTTTTTAAAACCGTAGATAAGCTTTAACAGTTCTATTAATCAAGATAACGCAGCGTTATTTTATAGCCCATTTAAACAACACAGCAGTTCAAAGTGCTTTACATTAAAAAATAAAAAGCATCAAGAAAAAATATAAAAGGAACATAAAGCAATATAAAAAGATATTTCAATACAGTT
>JAJHUR010094063.1:6202-17916 GCA_027495735.1 Lutjanus campechanus | reverse complement strand
ACCGTTTCCAACCGATGATAACAGCATTCAGCTCACATTCCAAGTTAAAATTATGTCACCGAGTATAATGTAACCCTTCACTTCTTTTTATTATGTAACTTTTTCCTTTACAGGGGAGTTCACTCCAGAGTTGCAGCTACGAATGCGCCAAGAAATTGAGAAGGAAAAGAAAGTCGAGCACTGGAAGGAGGCCTTCTTTGAAAACTATTATGGTGAAAAGTAGGTTCTCCTTTATGACTTAAAGTTTTGATTATTTCATGATGTGATAATCCGATCCAGCTTTGGAATACAAGTTGTAAGGCGTATTTTTTCATATTTTCCAAATACCAAAAGACAGTTCCTTTCAAATCAAAAGCCCTCTCACTTTAGGACCTACGATACAAACAGTAGAGAGGCAAATGCTAAGGATTTTTGTTTGCAACATTGAAAATCAAATTTCTGAAGTGCACTGTTATTACACTGTGACACATTTGAGAGGATTATGTAGAGTTATGAGATTTCAAATAGGATCTAAACACCGCCCTCATCTCCCTTTCACACAACAGCAGTAGATGAAAACCTGGTAAGAAGAATCCTTGGAAAACTACATCAGCAGGAGATTTACAGTGGAACTGTTCATACAATTCATGACATGGTATTGAATTGAGTGATATCCAGCAACATCATTTCGCATCAAGATGTGGTGAAATCAAATTGAATCGACCTGCAAGCTGCTTAAAAATCTATCTCACTTAGAGGCTCATTGATTGTGTATCAAGATGGTCTCACTGGGTCACTTGCAAAAGACTAAATGGGTGTTTACCAGTTTTCCAACTTTCATACTTGCCTTGTCTGATATTTCATACTGTATAAGGCCTCTCATCACTCAGGTGTAGAATATGTTTTATTTGTTTAAATAAAATACACAAGTATAGCCCTGTTCACATGGGACTAGTATTACGTGGGGGGGCTCCTATTGGGGAGGTCGTCTGTGATCTTAATCACATGTAAATCTGCCATGTCTGTAATTTGTGAAGTAAAATTTCGGGAGCACTTTATGAGAACCATCAGAATCTCCAAATTATGTTTATATATGCTTTATAAAGCATTTCTTAATCCTAATTGTAAAGTTTTTTAAGTATTAGTTGTGACTTTATAATGCCCGTCCCACTTACAGTAGGTTTTTGATGCACTGCACAGTATTTATCAACCAAAGTAGTATAAACATAATTTGCAACTTTATAACAACCATCCAGGACTTCGTGGTCAAGTTAGCAATAATAAAGAAAGAAGCAAAATAACTATATTGCTAGGTTCAGAAAACAAAGCTTTTTTGTTAGGTTTAGGAACAGATCGGCTTTGGGTTAAAATAAGTATGTTGTGCAAGTTCAGTAGGTAACATATGTAAAGTGTTATAATCATTAACTATCTCTGTGTGTGATGTAATTTCTTAAAGGTTTACAAATCATTTGTTAATCGTTAACAAATAATTAATATAAGTATATAAAACGTTACAGTGTGAGCAACAGTGAACTGTTAGTTTACTGATTTAATCGTAATGTAATTGTGATCGTCTCTTATCAGCTATGATACAATGTTTAATTTAAAAACTAATTTTATATTGCACAAACAAATGATAAAATAACAGAAATTATAGCATAAATAATAACTAGACATAATTAATAAATCCTTTGATTGTTTGTTAACAGTGAAATAACTATTAATTATGTTTAACTGTCAATTTAACATTTATTAATCATGGTTATTATAAAGTGTTACCAAAAATTTTACTGGAAATTACCTGCCAATTACCTACCGTGAATCGGCATTTCTGTGATTTGGGGTCATGATTTTTAACAAACATCTGTTTTCTGTTGTCAGACAACTGAGCAAGTATGAAATTTGACTGTGGCTCATAATACGTTGAACAGCATGCAACAGCTGTGCTGTGAAATCAGCTATATGTTGTTTATAATGAGCGATGATGACAGACAAGGTCAGGAGAAAATGTGTATTTATGCTTATAAGTCATGCAGAAAGGCAAAACAGCTGTAAACTGTATTCTTAATGTGGCTGCTGAAGCACAGACGCTCTGCTTCTGAAACAGTGATGTTATGCAGATCCTTGACCTTGGTCATATTTGGGGGATAATGTCAGCAAATTTGAGGAAAATACAGACTTTGCTTATCCCATGTAAATGTGCCACACAAAACACAAACATAAGGGAGATCTCTAAATCACAGAAAGTTCCCTGGTAATAGTAGTCCCGTGCAAATAGGGCTTTTAACTTCAGATCAGGGGATCTGAGTTTTTTTTTTTAAAGTAAACAAAAACCAGGCTAGAATGTTTTTTTTAGAATGTTTTTAGTGTTTTTTGAATTATTGCCAACTTTTTGTGTATTCCTAACAATTCATTTAAACACTCAGTGTTGAAAGAAAGAAAACATTTGATTTATTTCTTTGTGTGTCTTTGTTTCCACCTCTCTCTTCTCTCCCTCTGTATAGTTCTGGGCTCAGCTTTGAGGAATCCAAAGAGCTGACAAAGGCTGATCTGAATCAGGCGTCTGCCAGGCCCCAGTCCCCATCTCATCAGACAGGACCTGCCGCTCAAGCACCGGAGGATCCCAAGGGCACCAAGGACAGCAGCCAGACTGATGCTGCTGCTGCTGCTGCTGCTGCTGCTGCTGTGAAAAATATGAAGCCAACTCAGGAGCCTCTGAAGGCACCGACTGCTCACAAAGAGCCGGTCTTCACAGCAGAGCCCATGAAGACACGGCGCTCTCAGTACGCTGAGGATCGCAAGTTGAACACAGCAGCACAATCTGCACCAGCACCTGCAGTGGAAACACCTGAGGCTGAGAGACTGACTGAACAGGCAGCTTTAGGTACTCTGCCTGAAAAGGAGCATAAAGAAGAGGTGAAGGAGGAGAAAACAGAACTCCCCCAGTCGCCCGTGAAGAAGAGCCATTCACCAAAGGCTAGTTCGGAGATAAAAGAGGATCAGCCGGCGTCTGTGGTTAAACCCACTGAGGAGAGAGAGGAGGTCATCTCTGAGCCCAGAGGCCCCTCGGAGCCGCTGAAAAGGAAATCTGTCAGTGAGATGGAGGGTGAACTGACACCAGAGAAAAGGCCCCGCATGTCCTCAGTTTCCTCCGTGTCTTCAGTCTCCTCCGTATCTCCTCCAGCATCATCCACATCCAGCCCTCCGACTCCATCAACACCAACTCCAACTAATCAGAGAGTTCCACCGCTCAAGGTAGGGAAATGTTTGTGAACTCAAAGTCTCCTCTTATCTCTCTCATCTTTTGAATATCAAAAACTCACCACCTGTAGGCTTAAAATGTGACTCTGACAAGTTTGTAGCTTGCTTCTTTGCAGAGGGGAGGCAGCTTTGATTCACTCCAGTTAGAGTAGATTCCAAAGGCAACCGAGAGTCAGAAATGTGTCAAAAAAAAAGATCAAAATATCCATATTTGATCTTTATGCTCAGTATATTCCAAAGAGTCTTAGCTTCCCCAGTAAATCACTAAATTAGCTACTTTCAGCAGGGTTTTGTAGCTGTGAGGGGGCGATAACATGACACAGAAGAAGTGTATTTAGTAGGGATGGGTGTTTCATGCATAAACACTATGCCATATTCACTGGAAACTAGACAGCATTTCTCAGTTTGTTTATGTCTTTTTAGTCAGGGGAACTCAATTTTAATTTTAATCTAAATTCAGTCAGAGTTTCAGCCATAATTTTAGTGAAGGGTAAAGTCATAATTTTCTCAAGAAATGTCATCATACTGTAATGAATGTTTCTGAAGGACATTTCTCCTGGGTGTAAAAATTCCAATGAGAAGTAAAGTGTGTTTGGTCATCTAGGCTGAGGATGTGTTTCTGACACATTCTTTCATATCATATAAAAATGAATACATGAGTCATTGTTGATGTGTCATATTGTTTTATGTATATTTTGGTATTATGTTTGTATGCACCAACGTGCCATAACAAATTCCTGGTAGGCGAAAACCTACTTGGCAATAAAACCATTTCTGATTTCTGATTTACCCTAACCCTTTCCTTTCCTTTTCTTTCCTTTCTTTCCTTTCCTTTCCTTCCCTTCCCTTCCCTTCAAGTTCTGCACATTTCTGCAATCTAACTTAGGTTGTCCAGCTGAGCAGAGCAGACTATTTCGTCCCGTCGGCATAATGATCAGACATTTTGTCAAAAACATTGTCGTCACAATTTTGTCATGAAATAAAAGGACGTTAACAACATTTTCATTGGAAAAACTGCACAAACAGGAACTTCTCCTCAGCAGCAGCTCCCAATACACGACCTTCTAACTACGGTCACAGCACCAAATCAAAAGCTCTACTGCCCTCGTGCAGAAAAGAGCTGTTAGTAGTGTTACTACCAAGCTGTGGTAAAAACAAAGGAAAATATTTTTGAGACAAAATATCTGTCTTAATCATGACCCATCCCTTGTATTTAGCTATGTTGTGGAGAAACTATTAGTTTAATTTGTCTTGTGGCTGTTTTACATTTTCGTATACATGCATATCTTGAAATAAATCTCTGTTTTTCACTCTGCAGATCCCAGTGTCACGAATCCTTCCCGTTCCTCTGTCACCTAACCAAGTCTCACCAAGGACTCCCCTCCCGGCCCCGCTCAGCAGCCCGGGCCGCACCGGTGCTCGCACTTTGGCTGATATCAAAGCCAAAGCTCAGCTTGCCCGAGCGCAGCGAGCGGCGGCCGCTGCAGTATCCTCTGCATCGAAAGGAGCCGTGCCGGGCCCTGGGCCGGGGGGAGGCAGCGGTGAGCAGACACATCCATCGCCCAGCCCGAGCCCAACGTCTCCGCAGGCTCCGACCAGGTTAACAGCCTCCAACAGTACACCTCCATCTCGCCCACTGGACTCTCAAATGTTCAACTCAAGCATAACTGACGAAAAACACAAAGGTCACTCTGCTGGTACGGTCAGTTTAGGACCTCATAGCATTCAGATGAGTTCAAGCACATCAACTCAACCCACTCCTTCATCCATGCATGCTCTGAAGGGACAAGAAACCCTGTCATCTGCTGCATCATCAATCAGAACCAGCTCCTGTATCCCTGCCAACAACCCGCTGGTCACTCAGCTTCTGCAGGGCAAAGAGGTTCCATTGGAGCAGATCCTCCCAAAACCGCTTTCCAAGGTGGAAGTGAAGATGTCAAACTTGCCCTCTGGCAGTAGGGCGAAGACGTCACACTCCTCTGAGCACAGGGCTGATAAGCAGATGTTCAATACAGCAGGACGAGCAGGAGTTTTCTCCGATCAATACACCAGGCATCACAGGGAACTTCCCGATAAGGAGACTCAGGAGCAGATCCTCCAGGCTCTGATGCAGAGGAAAGTCCAGCAGAGCCAGCCTTATGGCGGCGTGGGGCTTCAGCAGCACAAAGTCCATCAGCTGGTGCATGCAGAAGAGCGTCAGGACCAATCCAGGATCTCTGTAGGATTTCTGGGTCGTAGGAGGACGCCCCGGCCTGCCATGACGGGACATTACCTGCTCAACGTGTCCACGTACGGCCGAGGACCAGAGAGCAAGAGACTGCACCAGTCCGCCATCCCGAACACGTCCGTGTCCAGTTTAAAAAGGGAAAGCACAGATGGAGAGGAGGCGGCAAAGGAAGAGGAACCAGCCACGAAAGTTTTCTCTCCCGTTTCCGGGGTTAAAACAGAGCAGCAGGGATTCTCGATAACCAAGTCTGACGAAGCGGGGAGCATTCAGCCTTGCTCCAACGTAAAGACGGAGCCTGGATTAGAGGACAGTGCAGCCGGTGCCGACAACAACAACACCAGCGCCACAGCCAAAGACACCAGCCCTTTTTTTCAGCCACACCGAAGGCACCTCGCACTCTGCAATAGTAATCAAGGAAACTCCGAGCCATATCGTACCCAAGTGGAGCCCAGTCACCAGCGGCCGCCTGCCTTTCAAAACCAGAGGACACTCGATAATCAGGAAGCCGTGGCGGCGTCGTGCTACGGCGGCACTATCAGCATGTCTGTACCTCACACTTTGAACCACAGCACCGCAGGCACCGGCTCTTCCACGGCCTCAACGGAGGCTGACGCTGGCGGCGGCGTCCACGGAAGCGTCATGTCTTTCTCAGTGACTGTCACCACCATACCCGCCGGCCACTCGTTAGACCACGGCAACCAGGGCGAGCCCTCACCTGAACAGTCGTACATGGAGGGCTCCAACATGGAGGACGTCCAGTCCAAGTGCTACTGCCGACTGAAGGCGATGATCATGTGCAAAGGATGTGGCGCCTTTTGCCACGATGACTGCATCGGCCCCTCGAAACTGTGCGTGTCATGTTTAGTTGTACGGTGATATGAAATTAATAATAATTAGAAAATATCGGGGGTTCGATTTGCGTTGAAGAAATGCACAAAGCAGAAGCAGGTCATCCAGAATCCGTGCGCGGGTGAAGCACATCAGCAGCGCTCCAGACAAAACAACCAGCACGCGGTCGCCGTCGGAAAGGCAAGGATTTACACTGGATGGTCTTTTGTTTCACCAACATCTATGAAAAGTTGTTTTGTGCAATTTTTTGTTAGAAATGTCAATCAGTTTTCAATCAAATCAGTAGTCTGTCAGATGTGTGACAAATATAAAATCTGGCAATGTTTGCACTCGGCTAGGATTAGTGTGATATATTTTTTTAATTATATAAATATATATGTGTAGTTTTTAAAAAAAAAAAGGAGGGAAAAATGAATGTTGCTATTTTTGTAGAACATAATGACTGTTGTTGTGTTTTAGACTGACACTTTTTATTATTGGGCCTAATCAGTTATGGTTAAAGGCAAAAAAAAAGGGCGCTAATGATAATCATCGGTTGTAGAGTACCTCCTATTTGGCATTTATGCACGCATGGCAGGGAAGTGCAACTTACAATTAACTATTTTATATAAAAACTGTACATTTATTACTGAACACACTCAGATTTAAGAACAGAAAGAGCATGTATAGTTTTAGAAAGAGAATATAAAAAGGAATTTTGAATGAAACTTCAACTCGTGAGGATTGCACATCACATCATTTTTTTGACTTAATAGTTATGTGGCGAAGCACTTGAAAATCACCTGGATTTATGGTAGTAACTGTGTACAGCACTTACATTCAAATAGAGGGAAAAAGAAGAGTTTATATATATATAAAAAATGCCTATTTGTATGGAAGCCCATTTCTACCCATAAAAGAAAACAATTGTAAGTCATAATAATGAGATCAGAAGTTGATATTAGAGATAAAAAGTCTTAAGTATGACTTTAAAGGTTCAAATTATGAGATGAAAACTCATAATTTTGGGGGTAAAAAGTAAAAATGATAAGACAAAAGGTTCTAAGACAAAAGTCAAAACTATGAGTTTAAAAAAAGTCAATTATGTGAGAAAATAACTATGAGAAAAGTCATTATGAGATTAAAAAGACATAACTGAGATTTTAAAAGTCATTATTATGAGGTAAAAAGTAGAAATTAGTAGAATTGTTGGTGGAAGAAGTCATGAAGTCGTATTTTTTATCCGATAATTTTTATGTTTTATCTCTGTTCTGAATTTTTATCTTCTAATTTTGACTTACCATGGGGATATTTGTTTCCTTTTACTGGCGGAAATGAGCTTCCATATGTTCCTTTTGACAAACTGAGACCTTTTCCATTCCAGGTCAAGGTCTCGAGTCACTTCCTACTGTGTGAACCTGCATTTTCTCCCCAAGAAGCCAGTTTGTAGATATTGTATAGATAAATCAGCAGTGGCAAACAGTTGAAAAAATAAAAAAAAAACACTCAAGGCGAGGGGAGAAAATGAAG
The DNA here is from genome assembly GCA_027495735.1 of Lutjanus campechanus. NCBI lineage: Eukaryota > Metazoa > Chordata > Actinopteri > Lutjaniformes > Lutjanidae > Lutjanus > Lutjanus campechanus. The sequence continues at coordinate 10,091 of JAJHUR010094063.1, read as the reverse complement.
ATAATTTTGTTTTTCACTGTAAATATTTGCTCATTTACGGTATAAACCTAGATGTAGAAATTTATTTTATTTTATTCGTGCCGCACACTTTGCCTGAGCATATCCAGCTGTTTATTACATAATTATTTTTACTGTGGAAAGAAGATAGAGGAGAACGCTAAATGCTTTATCTTAGAATGATTCAGCATAGTACGCTTCAGTTTTACAAAACGATTTGGAGGTACAATATGACACCGATTAACAGGCGAGTGTAACACTTTGAAAACACTTTGTAGGATGCCCAGGTCTATAAAGCATTATAAACATACTTAGAATGCCTTACACTGCGCTCACAGCAACATAGAATTATAGTTATAAGCACTCATAAATGCTCGGAATGCTTTATAACAATAATCATAACACATTATAAAGCATTTTATAATTACCTATAATGTCAAGTATCATAATATGTCATAATTACTGGTCATCCACTTCTTTGGCAAGGATCATAGAGTATTATACTTTTCCTAGTTGTAATACATTATAACCAGTGTGTGGTGCATTATAATCACTGTTATAATGCATTATAATGTGATTACTATAAGCGGTCATTGTTTCCTTTAAGTAAATAAAATCTATGCTAGCACAACACAAAACAAAAAACAAAACAAAAACAAATTTGTTTGGTTAATGGGTCATAACTGAGATTATGAGAACTCCACTTCGACACATTATTTGGATGATGGACCGCTTATTACATTACTTACAAACCAATCAATCAGTTGGCACAAATATTTGTGATTTTATGGATTTAAAATGTTAAATGTTGATGTTATTGTATTGATTATAATACACTATAATTATAATTCTTGTCAGTGAGTGATCAGCAGTGAAGTATTATGATACTTGACCATATAATTCGTTATAAAATGTATTTGTGCAATGACTCTTTTAAAGTATTATGAATATTTATGAGTCCCTGTAACTATAATTATACAGCGCCATAGGCACAATATAACACATTTTTTTAGTACGTTAATAATGCATTATAGACATGGGCATCATAGACAGTGTTACCAACACTTCACTTTAAAATGGACTTTTTGCAGACAGTTGGGAGAATTATCCTCCATTTAAATGTGGTAAGAGTGGTTTTAAGCACAAAATAAATACTGTATCACGTTTATAAAATGTACAATAATGTATGTGTGTGATGAACCAGCACATTTGTGGTGTGAACACTGTGTTGTAGCTGCATTATGGTGATTTTTTAACACAGTATGAATGCTTAGCTTACCACATATGAACATGCAAAAAGGCCAGTGTGAAGAGTTACCTCGGCGGGTTCTTCAGGTGTCCGTGCTGATTGCAAATTAAGACGCATCAACTATGTTTTGAAATCTCCTGGAGGTGCAACGTAGGCCTGTTTTATAGCAATTGTTTCCAAGGTAATATGCCAAAGTCACCTTAAAGAAAACAAAATAATCAGAACTTGTTTTTAATGTTTGACTAGTTAATCAAAGTAATATATTTTAATTAATATATTTTAATATAAAAAAAATAAATCTATTTGCTAATTGTTTTTGAAAATCAACAGGGTATTTACTATAATAATATATTGGCTGTCCGTTTTTTCCTATGATTTTGTTTAGACTGGACAGACCACCGTACAGACAGTAACTTGACTTTTTATAACTCAAATTGCCCAGGTATCAATATTCTGTATGGCCCAGGTTTTTTCAATGGATCCATTGGTCTATATTTTTCCATAGAGATGTTGTCTGTGTATCGTCATTTTAGCTGTCTACATTTGTGTCATTACCTTACAAAAACAAAAAAACAACATGTTTTTAAAGCACCATTTATAGATCAGTGGATTAATTAATGTCCATTTTTAAATGTATTTGTTATTAAATGGGGGTTGTGTCTTGTGGAAAATTGGTTTGAGGGTGTTAGGGCTAGAGTCGGGAAGGGTTTCCACAAATTTAGCATAGCATTTCACTAAAACTGGTGTACCAGTAACACAAATTTACTTCACCCCCCTCATAAATATTTAGGTCTTAATTGGTTGACTGTGATGTTAGGATGCTGTATTTACTCATGTAGAGTCGAGGACAGAACTGCACTGCAAAAAAAATAACAAAACAACAAAAAAAAACAATTAACAAAAACATTCAATCAACCCTAAAAGGCAGCTGAAATCTTTGTTAATAAGGACTGAAACCTGAGTCAGGCAGGCAGCAGTCCTCTCTGTCATTGAAGTTACCTGTTGTGTGTGCATTCAGAGGAGCAGTTCATATAGAGCTGACTGTGGGGGTTTAAAGTGTCATGGGCAATCTCCACCATTTTAAAAATGTCACGTTTATCACTAGGTGAATTTGTTTAATATGTCTGTGTCATTTTGTCTCCATTTAAACTCCGGGTGAATGTAATATAGTAATCAGCACTTGTAAACAAAGTGTATTTTATCAAAAGTTATAGACTATTATGAATAAATAATGAAAAGAAAAGCATTTTGTGCGTCTTTATTTGTGTTTATCTCGCAGCGAGCTGCAAGAAGGAAGACACAGTGAGGACTGAACAGCATTAAATTGTTTTGGATTTGGCTTGAGGCTTTGAAATATAAAAACAGAGAGAAAACTGTAGTTGTGGAGTAAAGGAAGTGGGCATTTAGGAGGCAGGAGTGGTCTAATATCAGTTTGCCTCTGGTTCTGGAAATAAAACTCCATTATTTTTTCCCATAGACAATGTTTCATGACTCACTGTTGAAGAGCTTCTGCAGCGTGTACTCTCAAGGTTGAATCATCAGTAAAAGAAAAATAAAGAAAAACAGAATCACGGCATGTTACAGAAACTTTCTAGTCTTAAAATAGGAAGAGTCTAAGATAGGATTTTTCCTAATTTGGTGCTAGTAAATCCTAACTAACATTAGGAATCAGGAGCCTCATTACAGAAACTTCCTAAGTCTGAAATCATATCTTATCTCAGTTTAGGATGACATTTAGGATTTTCGGTATTACAGAAAACCTGTTTCCTTTGCTTTTAGGAAAACATCCCATCTTATCTTAAGATATGAGTTTAGCTATTGCAGAAACGTCCTAACTGAAAAATTTCCTGAGTTAAGAATCCTGACTTTTCTTTTGCCCCTCTCCAGTGGCTCCCTGTGACTTTGGCAAAAAATTATATGGAAATTAATAACGGTTATTTCTTTGCCTTGAAACTTTGAGCAGCTGTCTCAACTTTTGGAGCAAACTGAGTTGACTTAAGTTGAGATAATTTACTTTTCTTCCTTAGATAAACTTCAGTCTTTGAGGTTTAGAAACCATTAAAAAATTCAAGTGAAGTGGTTCAAGTGAATCATGGTTAAAGTTTTAATATTCCCAATTATAAACATTTAATTTTCAGGTACCAAAATAAGGATAAATCAGGTTCGCATCTCACTGTGACCAAATTTTTGAAATATATATATTTTTAAAGTTCTTAAAACTCAAAGATTCAAATTTATCTAAAGAAGAAAAGTAAATTATCTCCACTAATGATGACAGGTTGGCAAAATTTTTAAAATTTTATTTCAAAACATAACAGTTCATGTTGGGCTCAAAACTCAAAAATCTTTTGCAGCATGTGGCCTTGACATTTTGAGTTGTCTCAGCTACAAATATGTGGCCTATACACCAAAGGTTTAATATTAAAATGATTACAATATTATTATGACTAAAATGTACGTCATAGCTTATATAGATCTGTATGGAAGTGACAATGAAGTTGGGTAATAACAAATTCTATGACGATGCTTTAAATTCCCCAGAACACATATTAATAGATATATATATATATATATATATATATTTCGACTGCCAAGATGATTCATTTTGAATTTGATGGACATGCTCTGTCCATTGAAATCCTT
>JAJHUR010094062.1:0-13553 GCA_027495735.1 Lutjanus campechanus | reverse complement strand
CAATTTGACTGAAAATGATGAGGATGATGTTAAAATGAGCGTTTTGTAAATGGAGTCTGGTGGCTTTGATCATAGGTGTTTTGGATAAACAAAAAAGTTTGTTACTTTTTAAAAAAGGGTCTGATTCTCTGTAGGGATTCTTTCCATAATATTGTCAGACACTTAGAATAACAATCTGAGCCTGTCAGTGACAAAAACAAGCTCTTTTAGAGGATATACTTAGACGATGCACAGTTGCCTGCAGGGAATACATAGTAGCTTAGTTTCAGCTACAGCGGTCTCCCTCGATACTGGACCAGTTTCAAATATTGTTCTCCCCATGAGCCACTTAGACACAACATGAGAAAACCAGGTTGTTACCCTTAAAGGATTTTACAAAGATTAGAAACTTCTTCTGTTCTTAAAAATCTGTCCTTGAGCTGTTAGAAAAGAGCAACGAGTAACCAGACAAACCCTGTTTTCCAGTGGTCAGACACAAACGGTCCAACAGGTAGACAGGCCTCAGCTTTGTCCACACTTATATTGTTTTCTCTGATGCCCAAACAGAAGAGAAACAAATAGTTTTAAACCACAAAGGCGTTGTTTTTAAGGGATGAGAGCTGTAGAAATTCTCTGCTGCTGGGCAGCCTCGTGCTTTCAGCAGAATAAAACATTTTAGCTTGTTATGTGGTCGTCGAGGTGGTGTTTGGCACTGTAAACACTAGAATGCAGTTTGGATAAAAAATCTCAGCTCTCCTTCGTCCTCGGGCCCTCTGAAAAATTCACTCCGAGTTTGATATTAGCTTTGTGCCGTTCTCATCACCAGGCAGAAACACGGAGCATCAATGTTTCATGGGAGGAGCAGTGAGCATGATTAAAAGCTGAGACGTGGAGCAAACAGAGCCGAGGCTCATAATGGATTCACAATGTAGAGGAGGAGAAAGAAACAAAAGAACTTTTCACTCCGGGCAGAAACTTTTGTTTGTGGAAATGCATCATTTAGATGAAACAGCGATGACAGTGTTACAGTCTCTTTTAGGGCGGCACGGTGGGTGTGTAGTTGCGACTGTGCTTCTCGGTGAAGATGTGTGTGTCTATGCTGGACTGAAGCCGGCTTTTTACTCTCCATAATATGACTGTATTTTTGACATAATAATACAATAATATTCCAAAGTCAACACTAGTCAGGAAGGAAGCCAAGAACATCTATGCATGCATTTTTTTCAATGCTTTTATCTCAAGATAATTATTTTGTTATCTTGAGAAAATGACTTTTGTTATCTTGCGATAATGAAATAATCAACCTGTTATCACAAGAAAACAAAAGATTTCCTCTTATTACTGATAATGTTTATCAGAGATCAGGAGAGTCATGCCAGCATGCAGATGGTGTCTGGACCACTTTAACAAGATATTTTTCCTTCCATCAAACTTTTCAACAACAAAGACCTCTCTCTCCTCCCAATTATCTCCTTCTGCCCATCCCCTCGAGCCCTCGCCTTGAATGTCCAAACGCACAAGGTCAACACAACATAACATCGGTTGCCCATGAAAAGATTAAACAGAATAGGAAGTGGAAAAGGCCTTCTATCTGCTCTTCACTAGTGTGGATGTACAGAGTGGAATTAAATGAAATGAAGACTGAGGAGATAACAATAAAAACATATCTTATAAGAACATATGAAAAGTGAGTGACGAAAGAAAAAAAAAGAAGAAAGAAACTAAAAAACAAACCAAAAGAAAAAACTAAACAAACAAAGAAGGACACCACTGAGATAGAAAAATTGACAGTCGACTAATGTGTAATGTTGTTAAAAATGGTTATATTTTCAAGTGCATGAGGTGCTATTCAAGCAGGAGCCCTGTCTGTGTCGTCCATTTATCAAATAAAGGCTGCAAGCTTATAACGAAGCCTCTCCATATGAAGCACAGTCCCCAGATCTCTGAACCACTGCTGCAGTAGAGGACTAGCCTCCAGGTCAGGGGACCAGGTGGTCTTCATAGTTCCTGAATGATGCACAGGAGGTGCAGATTAGCTGAACTGTACGTCGGGCCTAAGACTCAAGTCTTGGTTTACAAGGTTCAGTCATATCAATCGTTTTCTCATAATTAACTGCCCCATTATCACAAAAGATCTCAGTTTTGTTTTCTAGAGCTTTGTAATCTCAAGATAACATAAAAATTCATAGCAAGCCGAAGGCACTTCAGCTTTAAAAGAAGACAGCAAACCTTTTGTTGAAATTCATTTCTGACAATGGAAACAGAAGTTAAGAGACCACTCTCACTACAGGGTCCATTTAGTAGATGTTCTGGAGCTTTCCATCATATCACATGATCATCAGCAGAGGCATCAGTAGCAAATTAGTGTGCAACCTCTCAATTTTTCACTTTTCAAGAGCTCTCTCTGGACGCAATTGCACATGCTTGTAACTAATAAAAGCAATTAAACGTGTCACATAGCCTAATTAGTAAATTAAACTTCCAAACAAAACTCCAAAACAGCCAATATCACCGTGCTTCTCTGTACAGTTATTGTATCAAACCTGCCCCATATTAGATTATTGATTGGCCCAATCAGATCTAGACGGTGAACAGTAAGGGGGCCAGACCAATTTGTCAGAGCAAATAAAACTTGACTTAACAGAGCCAGGCTCCCAGGTGTAGTCTTCCTGTCCATGGTGGCTTTAAAGTTGAGGTTCAAAGTTCAGTCTTGACTGAAACGTGTGATTTGATCGAAAGCTCTGAAAAGGCCATTCAATGGACCTTGTGTTAAGATCTTCCTCTGTTTCCAAGGCCAAGAATGAACTGTGAACCTCAGTTTCTTTTAAGTCAATATGGTCAAACCTAAAGTCCTTTAAATGCTAAACAAATAGTAATAATTTGAACAGATGTGATTTTTGGTTCAAAATGTCTGCTAGCTCTTCTTTTGATAACTATGTTTAATGTTTGTAGATGTGTATGTATATATGCGCTGTATTAAAGATAATACTTTAACCCATTAATTTAGCCACTATGGATGTAAAACAGCAGTGTTAAACCATGACAGTCACATCAACAACCATCGTCTTTCCTTGTTTTGACATCACTGTAAAGTCCAAAACAAATATATTCTGCCTCAAAACCTCTTTATTTTATTATTTACTGTCTCCTAGTCTAAGAAGACAGCGTTTGATGAAATGAAGATAAATTGGAGACCTGAAAATGTGTCAGTTTATGTAATTTCTCAAAACTGCTTTGAATATATTTAGTAAAAATGACAAAGCACGTTGTCAATTTTTCCCCGGAGGTTTGTTGAGATGCATGTTTTTTTTTCCCTTCCTCTGCGTTCTTTCGTTGGTTTTGTCTTTGAAGCATTAAATCAATCAATTCTATCTGTCCAGTTGGATTTATCAGTCCCGGGCTGCTGTATTGAATAAGGAGTAAAGCTGTCAGGCCTGCAGGGAATATTGAAGTGCAGCTTGATTGTGAAACTGGTGGTGTGTGTGTGTTTGTGTGGGTGGAGGGCAAGAAAACAAACGCACACAAGAAATGCAACGATGAGCCTGCAGTAAAAAAAAAATCGGTACAGTCCTGGATTTGTGTGTGTGTGTGTGTGTGTGTGTGTGTGTGTGTGTGTGTGTGTGTGTCAGAGGGAGGGGGAGATTGTATCTATACAGCCGGTGAACATGCATGAGTGCGTTCACGAGTGCTGTCGTGCATTTTGGTGTTGTAGGGCATGTGTTCGTGCCTGGCATGACTGGAGCTGCTTGATTGACTTTGACACGTTTCAGTGTGTGTGAGCATGTACATGTGTCTCTATATTTATGAGGACCTCGTGTCCTCGTAGGGCCGGTAAGGTGACAGAGGTGCTGTGAAGTGAGGACGCTGTGCCAGAAGGTCCAGTTCAGGATTAGATTGTTTTAGTTTTTGGGTGACAGATGTCGTCAAATGAGTCTGGAGTTGGGCCTTGAGGGCAACCTTTTTATTTTTTGTTGTGTGTTTTTTGCAGATTTAGGGACAATTAGAGCCCAGGTAACCACGGAGCATCACTGTTCAAACACACCGATCAAAACCACAGAACTCTTCATATGAAGCAGAGCAGCACATCATCTTACTGCAAATATACTCATATTTTAAACAGTTTCAAGTTTGTTCAGATTCTCATTTAGGCTTCAGTATCTCATTTACACATGAGATTCATAAGATGTTAACACCACTGTAATGTCTCCTCTCTGTCTCTACTGTTACTATATTTAGTAAAAATATATAATAGTAATTTTAAAAAAATAATTATTCCTAGATTTATTTATGAAGTTGCCGTTTCACTACTGTTTTTTATACTGTTCTATTTAAATGCCTTCATTTCACAATATTGTGTCTGCACTTTAATTTAAAAGAACAACATATTCCTAGATTTATTTAAAATTTATTTTATTTAAATTCCGTTTTATTTAAAAATATTGTGGCTGCACTTTCATTTTAAAAAAATAATTATTCCTAGATTTATTTAGTTAAATTGCATTTGCACTACTGTTTTTTATACTGTTCTATTTAAAAATAAGTTTAAAAATAAATGGCTTGAGTTTGCTGTATTTATTTGTGTTTTACAAAGGGTTTAACCTGAGCCAGGCCTTACCACAATGATAATCATATCACAGTCATGCAGGCGTGGTATAATATTTTTTTATAACATACTGGTATCGGATCGGTACTTGGTATCAGCCAATACCCACAGCACAAGTATCGGAATCGGTATCGGGAGGGAAAAAATGGTATCGGAACATCTCTAAAATACACACACACACTAGCCACATGCACACGACCGCATATATAAGGACTGAATACAGCTTGAATACTTGAATACTTTTCTTTTTTGAGCTGTAACACAGTTTACTTATTTGACCTGTAAAAATGCTACTGTGGATCATACAAGAACGGGATTTACTTGCTGCTTAACCACACGCCTGCATTTACATGGCATTAATTTGTGAGCACATGCATAACCATCGATCCAAATGGATGGGAAATATTTGAGGCACACATAATGCGTATGGATGTGTGCGTAAGTGAACACGTAGTGAAAAGCAAGTTTATCTCCGGCCTAAGATGCTCTGCTTCTAAATCTCATGAATTAGTCTCCCAGCATCCATGTTGACTGCTGACTGGAGGGGAAACCAAAACATCACTGACGCCAGCCTCAATTTTGACCAGTGAAAACACGCTGGAGGTGAAGCGAATACATAAAACTTCACAGGGCAGCTGTTTCTCAGAGCATGTTGGGACATCTTCAGTGGAAGCATCGCTTCACATAAACAATGACAATAATAAATTAAAAGTGCTCAGAAAAACAAACAACTGAACAAACTCTCATGTTAAATGAACAAAAGATTCAGAGCAGCTACTCAACAGACCTAATGCTGAGATTATTTTCCTAAAAAATAAAATGTTGAAGATATATAAGAAGCAAGTTAATAAATAATGATATTTTTATGGAAAAAATATGTTTTTTTCCTCCACGTTCCTAACAGTCATCGTCATCTTGTGATCTCTCACTCTCAGATGTGACCACTTGAGGCTTCCTGACCCCCAGGTTGTGAATAACCTTTCAGAGGCGTGATTGTATATATTTTATGCTGCCAAATTCAATTTAAAACAGCATCATTCTTACTTGGACAAATTCAAATAACAACCTGCTGTTTGTAAATGCATCTTAAGTTTAGGTGAGTTTAAAATCCTTCCACATCCGACTAAATAAAGGCAGAGACGGGAAAAGGAATGAGGCAGTCGAGTGGAGTTTGTGGGGGAAAGATGCAAAAATAAAAAAATAAACTATAAATCCTAAATCCTATTGTTGTAATCCCCAATCCCCTGAGCCGTGATGGTAGGTGAAGAGGTAGATTAGCGGTCCAGCTGCCGCTGCACTTTCAGGTGAATCAGACACTAACCCTTGCTCGCTCTCTCCACTTTTATACCTCCCTCTATGTCTCTCGACCCTCTCTCGCCCCAGCAGCAGGAGGAGAGAGCGAGAGTACCGCGGGCGCAGGATTGACCCACATCTGGCACACCAAACCTTTTGCATAGTTTTTTTTTTTTTTTACTGTTACACAGTTTATTTCTGCTCATATGAGGCCAGCAGGAGGTGAATTTAGGCCATCGACCTGTTATGTAATTACAGTTTTGTTAATGAAAAAGCTCGTCTCTTCATTTAAAGATAAAATCTTACAGAATTCATGTCTGACAGCATTCTTTGTTACTCCTTATTAATATAACAAAAATAAGCAAATTCAGGTTCTCAGGTTCTTACCTAACATGATTTGATTTGACAGAGGGGGGTTTATGTCATGTTGCACAGCAGAAGGTGAATTCAGGACTAAACCTGAGCTGTGTTTTATGTCTAATTTCCTTCTTTACACGTGTCTGATGGTGTTTTTCTGTCTCGAGGTGAATTCAGGTGACTGCACAGTCTATTTTTCACACTCTATGATTTATTTATTAGGGATTTTCTCCCCATAACATGTAGCAGAAAGTAAATGTATGTGAATACACACTCAGCCAGTTACTTCTGCCTTTTCACACCAGAGCCACAAAAAACAAATGGACTTAAAGCACCATCAGGCAGTCTCTTCAAAGCATCACCCAAATGACAGAGATGTTACTGAAAGTGGAAACATCAGCTAATGAAGCATGAAAATTTAATGAAAACTGTTGAAGCTCCACATCAGGACAATAAGATCCAGATAAGAGCGAGACAAATAGTGTAGTGAAAGGAATCAAATACATTATTATCATATTGACAATGATAGATTATAGAAAATGTTTAATACATAATGCTTCTGTGTGAATCATTAGAGAGTACTTTTTCAATTCAAATAACGCAATTACAATCACTGAAATTTAAATGGGCTCGTTACCCACTGACTTACATGAAACTAGTTAACAGCTGCAGAGGAGAGCAGAAAATCGCTTTTTGTCATTGTAATGTTTCGAATATAAACTAGCATCGAATAATTAGCATTAACTACTGTAGCAACACTAGGTTAACATATATCCAGCACCGTCTGTGTTCTTCTACCAGGTGTCACAGTCTAACCCAAGGCAATAAAATTGTGGTTTACAATTAGGAAGACTAGTCGTTGCTGCCCCATTACATATTATAGCTTTAGCTTGGTATTCTCTCCCGTCTGTTCCATAGCAGAATATGCAGGGGTAGAGGGGCTGTTTGGTTGAATAAATTAGTCTAGTAGGCCTGACTCACTGATGCTTTATCTGACTGGAGTCTGTGAAAGTTAGAATCTGTGCCCCGACCATGACTCTGAAATATTAGCAGCTCAACTGTGCTGTATTTTGATAAATCCTCAGCGCTGTCCGTGGTGCTGGAGAAGCAGACGATTTGTAATTGCACACTTCTTCTCTTAGTTCCTTCTGTCACGTTCATCCTGGGGGGGGTTCGTTCATGAGTTAGTTCGCTGAGGGCAGGTGAAGGCTTAAAAGAACTGGATTGATCGTCATTGTTATCCGACTGGGCCGTCCCCTCTGTTAAAAATGAACGCATGGCTACCTGCTCATAGCTAATTTAATGCTACAGCCAGCAGCCGACTAGCTTAGAAGGTATTTAGAATATTTTTGATTTAATTAGATTTATTGTTAGTCAATCAGAAAAAATACAAGAACAACAACAACAATAACAACTCGTGTATATGCATACCCAATGTATTCAGATCCATTAATCAAGTTATACTACATTGTCAAAATACTCTAGAGAACATTTTCATATTTCCTCTTGTTTATATTGTTTCCATTGTTATATTTCCTCCTGTTTACAATTCTTGTTTATTTATTTATTTTTTTTGTTTTTGTTTTTTTTATTGATGCTTTTTCTATTGTGCTCTCCACTGTGCTGCTGTAACACTGCTAATTTCCCCATTGTGGGACGAACAAAGGAATATCTTATCTTGTCTCATCTTGAATACAAGTGAACACTTTCCAAATTTTAAACTCACATTTTATAAGAAGTCAGCACAATGTTTTTGAAAAATCAAAAGTAAATGTATTAAATGTGATAGTAGTCATCATGTAGGATGCTTCTAGTCTTTTATTATTGCCTCTGTGTTCATTTGTGGATTATTATCACTGAGCAGGATTTTTAGGTTGAGGTAGAGATGATTTAATTACTTTATGGACCACTGGGTAGTTTAATCTATGATAAGACATACTATTTTTTAATCCATCACGTTTTTCATCAGAATCAAAAATATCTGGTAACTACATTCTTCAAATGAATGGCTTGAATAAAATGCACAATATTTCCATCTGAAAAGTTTTGGATTAGACGTATAAAGAGGGATAAAATTGAGGTAATCATAGAAAATACAAGTACCTCAAAACTGTACTTAAGTACCTTGACAGATTCATCAAATTAAGCAGCCTTTCTTTTTTCCAGTAGAAATTTCAGCAGAACTAAAAGGACTTTTAGGGACAACTCAGTAAGAAAACTCAGGGAGGAATTTGAGGTATTTGCATTTGAAGCAGGATTTTGCCAACAGGGTTGCATAATTTGTTCCAAATGTAAGAATCATTCAAAAGTGTAAAGTAGTTTTAAATTCAGCTCCCCGGGTCTTTTTACTTTATTTCAAGCACAATGAAAAAACTGAAGAATAAAATTCATTATTGAAAGTATGAGCACCCTCAATGAGATCATCACCATTAATCCCAGCCGCTCTGCTGTGAAATAAATCCAGCAAATGGAGAAACCCCACTGACACACAGAGAGACAGAGAGAGGCAGTCCTTGGGCGTCTCACGTTCTTAATTAACCTCTCTGGCCAGTCCTTCTAATGTGAGCCTAATGTGATCCACAGCCCTCCATTACAGCTCTGAGAGGGCTATCAGTCAGGTTTGAGCTCGCTGCGGAGGAGACTGTCACTGCTGGCCTGTAGGACATGTAAACTAGTCTATAGAGGCAGCAGAGGAGCCTGCTCACCTCTCTTTCTCTGAAAACAATGGAAGAGGTGAAGAAACCGGCAGTGGAGGCAGAACAAATGTGGAACATGAGAAACTGTAACAGTAAAACAAACTATCCCAATTAAATCTTTACTGATTTTATGTAGAACCAACCCAGTATCTCTAGGAAAAGGTAATGGATACCTTTAAAGTTTCAGCTAAAGTAACCCAGTACGAAACTTCTCCATTCAGACTATACCTGCATTCAGTCCTTTTTGTAGCTCAATCTAGAAAAAGTAGTATTTGTATGGTTTTGTTTGCAGGCAATCAATGAAAGCCTTCTTCAATTTAAAGGAGAAATCTGTAATATACAGTATTTACTCTAATAAATCATAAAATGACCACAGTGTGTCATCAGAAGTCAAGGAAACACGTTAAGATGAAATACAGACTATTCTGTGTGTCCATTTTACATTAATCAGAGTTCAAATTAATACTGAATTCTTGGCAAATGAGTAAGTGTCTGTTGTAAGAAATCATTAATAATCATGTAGAAGGCATAGACATTTCTAACTGTTAAATTGAGCAAAATGTTAATGGAGTTTGGCAGGCAGTGAGACAACCAGCCACTTAACTCATCGTAAAACACACTTCATTCACACTTGACAGAAACAAAATATAACTCAACAAAACTATCTTCGTTAGTCTTCCCACTGTTCCAACTAGAAACACTAGACACAGTCGTCGTATCGCCGTCCTCAAAGCCAACAGTTTCTAATCATATATGTATAATACTTGTTTGCTGCTCTGTTAATGTTCATTATCTCATGCAGTATAACCTTTAACCATGTGTCTAAGTATCTTTTACGTTTACATTGGATGTATTCATTTGGCATACACAAGTAGAGGTACAAATAAGGTCCAATCTGAGCCACAGCAGATCAAGCAGAAGCCTTTGAACAGAAGTGCATCAACATTCAGTTTCATGTTCCACCTGATACAAGTGCCACAAGGCTGCAGGTGCATCAAGTAACGCAGGTGCAGAGCAAATTACATTTTTTTTATGGTGAGAGAGACACAAAGAGCATCTGAGGTGACTACGAGGCACATTTTCAAGCTGTATTTTATTTGCCATAGCCATCTTAACCATATGCAGTTGCCATGCAAGATATTGGCTCAAGTTAGCAATTTAGCAGCATGTTTAACCTCGGCACTGAAGGTGTGACTGACCCAGACACTTATCCAGATGTTCAATGGTCTAACAGCCACAGTATGAGTGAAGGTTTAGTGCAGTTTAGTTCATTTTCTTTCAAAACGTTGAGGACCACTTTGTGCTGCTAGAACATTAGCCTGTCTCTGCCTCACAGCGACAGCTCAGTATGTCACAGTTTAAAATTGTATTTAATTCTTGAGATTAGGTCTGCACACCAGAAACTGCTCCTTTTAGGAAATGTAATGGTATCACCACATGTGGAAAAATGAGCAGTTTCTGGTGCGCTGAACTATTTTTTGTACTTTTGTATCTGTTCTTCTGTCCAGCACCCAGTATTCATCGTTTTGGATGTGCATGCTATTTTTTTTTTTTTTTGAATCTTCAATTCTTGAGATTAGACCAGACAGAACTCTCTCACACACACACACACATACAGAAACTGACCATGGGAGTGCACGCACAAACACATGGATGACTGTGTAATGTCACAGTCTGTAAATGCCCTCATATCTAAGTATTATCAATCAATATAGAAGTCAAGTCGATCACGTTACATCGTGATTCTGGTCCAGATTCTAAACATCTACTCATCTAAAGATATTTAGCTACTAACTAGATGATTTTAGAGAGTATAATACTCGGTCTAGACTAGTCTCCCCAGGCTGGCTCCAAACAGTTTCAGGGGAGGCTCAATGAATGGTGAGAGTGAAAAATGATTATTTTAGTTATTACATAATGGAGATAACATTTAATAGCCAAAGTGTGTGTGATTTGGTTACAGAGATAGTTCAGAGATAACAGTTGGCTTCATAAAGAGTTCGGTCTTGACCTGCTCTAATTGAAAAGTGCCCTGAGATAACTTTTTTATGATTTGGCACTATGCAAATAAAATAAAATTAAACTGAGTAGATAAAGTAGTTTTAGGGAACTTTCCCAGAGTCATAATCTAATAAATGCCTGAGGACATACCTTTTTCTATATTTGGTTTAGTCTGAAGTGATGTCAAACAGCAATATTAGGCTGTTTGAGTATCTATGGGATGAAATAACATGATCATGATTGGCATCCAGGAACTGAACGAAACTAAGCTGGTAAATTAAGGGGGATGCATTTTTCTAAGCTTTGTCTGAGGGGAGGCTCACAGTCTCAGACTTAGAAAACCCCCCCATCCAGAGGATTGACTACAACAGGTACTAATAGTTAAAGGTAGAATAAGTGTTTAAACGAGGATGTCAAATACAGATGTTTTGGGGTGGTAAAGTGAGCGGGGGTCTCTGCAGATGCAGGTGTTTTTGTCTATGCATTGTGAGAATGGTGACTATTCAGAGATTGTGCTGCAGAATGGAACTTTTTAGAGATATCGTGATACTGGAGTGGCAGGAGGCCTTTTGTAAGGCTACTTTGATTTTGAAGTTTTCTTCTGTCTCAGTAGAAGTTCTTTGTTTTTGGTTTTCACTAATTAGCCCTGGGTCATGTGTTGTGTTGTATTGTGTTTTGTACATTGTTGTTGTTGATCTGGTTGTTGTTGTTGTGGTGGTTTTTTTTGTTTGTTTGTTTGTTTGTTTGCACCATAAAACAATTAATTAATTCTCACATTTATTAATTGTAATAAGTACCGAAAACTTAAAACATTAACTTTCAAGTTTAGGCTTTACAGAACATGAAATAATTGTTTTTATTCTTAAAATCTCTTTCAGTGCAGTCGCCTTCACTAGATTTTCAAGTTTTGATTCAAACTCAAACTCTCAAAACTAAACAAACCTTTGCTGACTTGTAATCTTTGGTTGAGGTAATTTACTTTTCTTCTTTAGATAAAATTGCATCTTGTGAGTTTTAGACACCACCCAAAAAACTGTCTTTTAAAAGTTCTTCACAGTGACCTATGAACCTCATTTATCTTTATTTGGATGCTTGAAAATTAGATTAAAAATGATCTCAACAAAATTTTAGTCGGTTAAATGTTTTTAAAACTTGAGTTGGGCTCAAACCTCAACTCTATTGAATTAAGTTGCCTTGAAATTTTAAGTTTTCTCAACCTTTTCATTTTGACAGTGTGTGATTATGTACTAGTCATGTATAGAGTATTGTGTTTGATGTGGACCCCAGGAAGAATAGCAGCTGCTGCAGCTACAGCTAATGGGGATCCTAATAAATGAAATGATGTTCGGTCAGGATCCAGACCTCTGTCGCACTTGAATATGTCTGTCAGAAATGTATTCTGTTACAACAATAACACCCTGGATGCTTGTTGCATTTGTAATGGCATTACAAATGCAACAGTGAAACTTCTCAAGAGGATTATGTGTCATTATGGACTGATTACCAATGCATGTTAAAAAACAAACAGGACACAGCTAACAATCTGTGTTGGCATTAGCAAGGACACACTGTACAGCTCGTGTTTTATGGGAATTACCAGCATGGTTAGCACACATCTTTAATTCCGTTTGTTAATTGTGTTAGGATGGTCGGATGTATTGGATTAGAGCAGTTCATCCCCGGAGGGATTTGTTTACTGTGATTGTGGCTGCAGCAGTGATGAGGAGCTACGAGGTGCAGCTGAGTACAGTTGAAAGTCTGAGTGAAGAATGTCCTCAAGGGTTTTATGGCTTTTATACGACTGCTACGATGTGTGTGCTGCTTTAAAAGCCTTCATTGAAACAGCGAGAGCACATATATAAGACTGAACAGACACAAGAAGGTTGGTCAAGTCGTTCTGTAAAGAAATAGTCGAGCTTTTTAGGGATTTCAGCAGTTTTGAAAGCGTTTGATCGATCTGATTGATTTAGTTAATAATCTGGCTCCTTGGTTCTAGATAAACTGCAATTGTGAGACTGAGAGGGAGTTTAAAGGAGAAATCTGTAATATATTTACTGTAATTTATCATAACATGACCATCATATGTCATCAGAGATCAAGGAAACATGCTAAATTAAAATACTTGCTTCTCTGACAACAACGCTATAGCCACAGTGTCCTCCTCTGAAATTTGTATTCTAGGCCAGGATAACTGTTTTAGTTTGCCAGTTTCAAATAAATTAGTTCAAATTAATGCTGAATGTTTGCTGAATGAGTAAGTGTCTGTTTATGAGTCGTAAGAGATCATTAATAATCTTTTTGGAGGAGCAGATGTGTATAATGGTTAAATTGAGCAATATCTTAATGGAGTTTGGCAGCAGTGAGACAGACAGTCACTGAACTCAAAGTCCAGAGTGTGTTATTTCAGAGCAGTGTGCTTTTGTTTTCAGGATAACAAGCTTAACTTTATATTGACAGACATTTGACACTTCTAAACAGCTGATCAGCTTACAGTGTAGGACTCGTCCTCACATGTTCTTTTCAGTTTACAATGTTGCGCTCGTCTTGCACTCCTGCAGTGTTCCTGCAGCCTGCCTGAGCTTCTCTGCATCTGGAGAAGAGGGGAGAGGAGGAAACAACTTGCT
>JAJHUR010094059.1:0-16356 GCA_027495735.1 Lutjanus campechanus | reverse complement strand
GATTCTTTTAGTTAAATGTGGATTACATTTAGATGGATCAATCTAGTGAGTGGTTAATGTCTTCCTATCCATCCAGAAAACCACCCTCTCCCCCCCTGCATTCCCCTGTCCATCCCATCCATCTCACCATTTCATATATGACATGCAGTCATTCATCCATCCTTCCAAGAGTAGCGAGTGAAGGTTGCAGCTGTCAGTCATCGCATCACACTGTCACTCTATCAAACCATATGTAAAACAGGCCAGAGAAGGACCAACGAGGGAGGAACAAAAATTCAAAGGGACCTTTGCAAACTAGATTAATTGCCTATTAAGGAGGGCTTTATTCCATCAGCATTATCTATCTATCTATCTATCTATCTATTTATCTATCTATCTATCTATCTATCTATCTATTTGGCATGCAGTCATACAGTTTGCGATAGTTTGTTACACTAAACCATCAGAGAAGTTGTCCTTGGACAGTGTTTGTAAAAAGGCAGATGCTTTCAAAAAATACTTGGCAGGCGATTGGATGAACCATCTGTCTATCATGTCTATCATGGGTTAACTTCAACCGATCAGATCAATGAATCATATAACAAAGCAGGAGAGATTGGATGAACCAACTGTCCATCGCCGTCTATCATGGGTCAACTTCAACCAACCACATCAACGAACAATATGCCGTACTGGATCAGCGTAGGAGGAAGGAAAGAAGCCCTTTCAATGAAGCTCTTTCAATGAAGAAGTACTCACAACTGCTGTTATGGCAGCATCTATGCTAGTCCTCCAATCCCAGACGATTTCTGGTATTGTCGCCTACCGATTGCCTCAGATTTTCTAAATGCAAAATAGTTGCTTGAATGGTACCAAGAATGGACGCTAACAAACCTATACCCCTTACATATTATTCAGGGACTCACCTTACTGCACTCAATGCTTACACCCAACTCCCCTCAGTGGTAGACACACAACTTCTCTTTTTTAAAACCCTTTAATTGTTTCTTGTTCCGCATCTATGATAACCTCTTTCAGAAGTCTTTTTGAACAAACACTTGGTTCTTGCTGTCCTCACACCTATACCAGACCTTGCACGAGGTATAAATCCAGCTACATTTTTTACAACTTGTGATACGCATCTACTTGTATAAAAGCAGCAAATCAGGAAATGCATTTGCATACATTTTCCACCATTGAGACTTTCTTCAGATAAATGAATCTCAGTGTAGGTTCAGTCAGGAAGACTATCTTTCAGCCTTATTTACTCATAACACTGTCTCTTCCTGCTTCTTCTTAAGCTGAGATATACTTGCTGTTTGACCATATGTTTGCGTAGACCACCAGCTGTGTAGTGAAGCGAACTGTTCTCGACATGGCCACTTGTCCACGTGTGTTGTTACTGCAAAACACCACTAGAGGGCACAACAGAGAACTCAGACCATAAACTGCCCGAAAAAACAAAACAAAGAATAAAAAGTGTTCTGAGTTCCAAAACAGGCTCCAGACCGCCATGCATTTTTGTTTTGACGTCAACTTCCAAAACTGAACTTATCTGTCACCAGCTGTTGTGGCAGGCATGTTTGTCATTGTGTAGCGGCAACGATATGTTGCAAAGATGAGGGTAGTTGCAGACTTTTTCAATGAGACCCAAGAGATATATATGCGAGACTTCATATATATCTTAGTGGACGCACTTGCGGGAGTCTCGTGAGATCAACACATGTTTACATCCTAATGCTACAGCTGATATTTCCGCTAAAAACATGGTGTAAATGGCATCTTTTGCGGTTAATTTTTAATGTCACGGCTCGCAGACACTTGGATTACACCACACAAGCAGGATGGAGACGTTTTGTGTTTGTTTTGTGTGCTTTTTTTTACGTTTTATCCGTGGTCTGGATTGTTTTGTATATACTGAGTGGCTTATTCTGGCAAAATGGAATATCGCTTTAAATCTGTTCTCTCTGCTGCTGTCAGCGGTCATTTCAGCGTGGAATCGTTGCAACAAGCCTCCACCCCATTCTCCTCCAGGTCATCATATCTAGTGCCCAGGTTTAGCTCATCAGAAGTCCAAGATCTTCAGCCATTCTCTCCATTGCTTCACCACCACCAGTGTCTAAAATTCATCATGGGGGTCTTCCTATACAAATCACGGTTTCAACAACCACTTTGCAGTAAAAAATGAGCAAAATGAGTCCAGACTTTTCACATATCTCATCTTTACGTGCACATGTTCGTGAAATATATTTTGCACACTCACAATGAAGTCTCTCCTGAGTGAACTAATAATCTTTAGAAAATAATTGGTTATTTTGTCTCCTCATACTGCAGTTAAACACCTCTATAACTCCTGTTCCTGAGTTATCACATCACTCGAGGGCAGGCATCTCTTAGCTAGAAATCTCTCTGATATAGAGTGGTGTCTCTAGTGTCAAAGATCTCTTCTACAGCATAATTGGCTCTGCTCATGCTATATCGCAGATCATTTAACCCCTCTGAGCCAATTTACAGCCTCACAACATTCATCTCAAATCTAGGTTTGAGCGTAGAGTTGATTTTAATGACTTGCTCGAGGACCAGAATCACCTTTTTCAGAGGCTTGCTTCTGTACAGAAGCCCTGAGAGGCAAGTGAGCAAAGAAGTCTGGTGATAAGTCTGATCTACACTGTTTTCTTTCCAGTGTTTATGACTCAAAAACAGCTTTGCAGACACAAAGTACATTTAATGTGTGCTAGCAGTTTATGTAAGATCACTACCAAGTCTATTTTTTGGTTGGTTATAGTTAATGCTTACAATTGATAAGCACTGATTAAAATATCCAGAAAAATAAAAATTGCAATAAGTTAAATCTACAACAGCCTACTTGTAAAAGGGTTGTTTGGATACCAATACCAGTATTAGAAAATTCCTTTGATACTGCCAAAAATAAGGCATTGGGTATCCACGAGCACACTAGTGTATGCACTGATCTGATACCACATGATGAATTAACCCTGAAATGGGCCCTTGCTACTTCCCAGCAGCGTCATATGCGACATTATATTGACAGTGAAAGAGAGAAATGTCAGCTTTACATCTGCATCAAATCAGGTTGAAAAGTCAACATTATTTTATCTGGAGTCTGTGTCAGGAGCAGGGAAAATCCAGTACCTGACATGTCTGTAACTCGTCTTTCCCCGATTCGGTTTGTTTTTGTGGGGATCCATGGAAAAACCAGGAGCGAACCTTTTTTTAGTTGTCTTTCTTTTGCAGTCGAGAACTGGATTGGACAGACCTGTTTTTGAGTTGCGGTGAAAACAAGATGGACTCTTTCCTGAGTCCTGATTTTGTTTTTGTATTGCACTGGTATGCTATTCAGAACTAGAGTGACCAGATGAGAATGGGTGACGTGTGGGACAGAGAAGTTGGGGATGGGTTTGTCATGTCAGAAGTCTTAAAATGTATAGAATGATTTAGAGTAACACTGACAGTAACTAATTTGTTATTAATATGGAGATCAGCTGCAGATTCTGAGGATGATGTAAAGCACGGTGTCCTGGCTGGTACAACTTACAAGATGCATGAACCATCACGCACATGTGACCAGTATGTTACAGTCATTATAAATATCTTTACAGCAGCGAAGATTGTCATTAAGCTGCAGGAGCTTTCAAATACATTTTAAATTCCATTTACACAAACAAACAGGGCATTTTAATGTTTTGACATTTGTAACTAAAATCTACTTAAGTGATTTGATCATATTTTTTACAGATTCATTTGTTGAACTTATTGTCTTTTACTATAATGGTTAATTTTTGAGACAAACAAGACAGGGTTCTGGATCCAGAACAATTTCCTGTAATTCAGGACTGTGATGAATTTTTCAGGATGCCTGGTCACCCTATAGCTCATGGGATCGTGGTGCACTTGGAAAAACTTTTCTTAGTTCTGAAAGCTTTTTTTTTCAACTGTTTTCATAGACAAATAAAGAAATTTAGAAAAAAATGTCCTGGCAAGACTTTTCCCAGCTCTTTCTTAAAGAAGAAATATATAGTATATTTACTGTAAAAATCATAAAATGACCATAATGTGTCATCAGAGATCATTAAGACATTTTAAGCTACATCCTCTGAAATCTCAAGCCTGGACTGGAATAACTGTTTTGTACGTCTGTTTCACATTAATTAGACTTCAAATTAATGCAGAATTTTGACTGAATGAGTGAGTGTCTGTTTATGAGTCGTAAGAAATCATTAATAATCTTGTAGAAGGCGTAGATGTTTATAACTCTTAAATTGAGCAAAACATTAATAGAGTTTGGCAAGCAGTGAGACAGGCACCCACTTTACTTGTTGTCTAGAGTGTGTTATTTTAGAACAGAACAGTGGGCTTTTGTTTTCAGGATAATGGGCTAAACTTCACATTGACAGACAACTGACATTCCTGCTTACAGTGGAGGACTCGTCGTCGCTTGTTTATGTCAATTTATGAGGTTGCATGCGTCCTGCATTCCTGCGGAGCTCCTGCAGCCTGCATGTCTCTGCCATGTCTGGGAAGGAGGGTGCGGGGGAAAACAACTCGCTTCAACCGTAGATCGTGTATTAAACAAGATTACAACTTATTTAATATACAGTCCATGGCACCAGTTCACTATTTAGACTGCTGTATTCATTTTTGCATGTGCAATGGCTACATATTTCTTCTTTAAGTCATAAACACAGGAGAGAAAACAACTTAGATCAGACTTAGACAATGGATCACAAGACATTTTTTTCTTACTTGTCTCTCAGGGCCTCCATATTTCTATTTAATGAACTGCAAATTGATATTTCTCTACAATGATTGTGTTTTATTACTAACTAGTCCTTTCTCCATTAGCATCACCGCTGCTCACATGCTCATTTTCCACAGCAAATTGGTGAAACCTGTTTGTCTCGTTTTGTTTTGTTTTGTTTTTTTTGTTTGTTTGTTTTTAGTCTGGATTTCATTGCTCTTCACTTCCTCTCTCGTCCTCTGTTTGTCACTCATTCAGCTACAGGCAGATGAGTGCCACCTCTCCTCCTCCTTCACCTCTCGAACACAGTCATTTAATCTGCTCTTCTCGCCTCTATTCCTGTCATTTACGCTCCTCCTTCCTCCTCCTTCCTCGCATTCTTCCTGCTCTTCCCTCCTTGTCTTTTCTCTTTCACTTTTCAGTCGCTCAGCTGTCCTCCCCTCCTCTCGACCTCTTGTCTTTCCTTGTTGTTCCCTACATCATTTCTATCCCTCGCCATCGAGATCTAATACAGTGCTGTCCATATGACTGATACACCCGCTCTATCATAATTGTATGCCGCATTGTTCAGTATCGCTTCCTCCTCTTCCCCTCTTGAGCTCTCGCGTGCACCATCTCCTCATTTATCCCTGCTAAAACATACTCAATTTTTCATTCAATAACCTCACTCATTAACTTACAGTAACACAAGAAAAAAGCAGCAAAGGCTCATTTGTATACAACACAGCATATGGATAGTAAGCTTTGTAGCTATCATTAAATTGCAGCCGCAGATGGTGCCAGTTTTGGATTTCACAGACTTCTTCTTTTTTCAGGTATAGCTACAGAAAAACACAAGTGAGAGGGCTCAAGATGCTAATTATTATGATAAAATAGATGATCTCATAACTGTGTTTAGACCCTTTTAGTGCCAATGGCATGAATATGAATCACCTCAGCAACCTGTCCTCCCCACAGAAACGTGCGTCCAGGTTCGTATGTGCAACCAACTTATATAACAGGGTAAGTATAAAAAGTGAGAAAGTCCGTGTATGGAGGAGGTGGAGTGGATGGATGGCTCACACAAACACAGGACTTTAACCCAGGAGACCAGGCTTTTGAGTCCTTTGTGAAACCAAAGGTCACCATGGAGTTACTTTACTACGTGACTAAGTTTTAAGTTACTTACATTTCCTTATATGACGACACTTTCGTCATGTATATTTTGGCAAGGTGTCACACTTTATGTGGGACTGCACAGCATTTTTATCCCTTTGTCCCACATATTGAGACCATCACATTTTGATTGGCTCTAGTTTTCAAATGTCAAACCACTGCAGGACAGACTAAGATCTGGCTTTTATCCAGTGGCTTTGAAGACAGCAGGTAAGGTGATATAAATCAAACTGGGCACACATGGGTGTTCACATCATGGCTGCCTTGCTGATCCTGCATCTGTTCGGAGCGTTGGTTGTGTACATCCTCAGAAATGAATGCTATAGGAACACAAACACTACTACTTGATTAAAAAGCAAGTATATATATGGCCTAACTTATCACTGACTCTTCTACCCCACTGTTACGTGAGTTACATTGTCGCTGGCAGTACTCCTTACCAGTAATGTATGTTGTTAAGGATGTAATTGATAATCGATCTATTCTGCCATCAAGAGTAGTAAAACACATTAATAAGCAAAATCGTCACCCTGCTGTGTTGTTGGGTGCCAGAATCTAAGTAGTTATGGCTCAAAATTGAAGTTTTATCGCATACCAGCTGCCACAGCCAGTCAAAAAAAAAAAAAAAAAAAAAAAAAAAAAAAAAAAAAAAATACAAATACAATTATGATTAAACTCAATGGCACAACACATGGGAGATAAGTGCAAGCCAGAACAAAATGAACTCACAAAATGCCTACATAGGAAATACTCTCACCCATTTTCTCCTTAAAAAGAAAAACAATCATACCAATTATAACTTTTGCAAAACACACTTAATTTCAACTTGATAGACAGAAGCAAAATAAAACTAACCAAAACAGTCTTGGCCAGTGTTTCCACTGTCATAACAATCACCAGCCCTGCTTTGGTTGGAATCAATTATTAATTCACCGTGTTAGATGTACAAATAGTCTGGCTCTACAGGCTGTTTTCCTCCTACTCATCCTCTGGCTGAGTGCACCGTCCTTCAGTGTACTGTGCTGCTGGGTCTGTCGTGGAGCAGCGCTGGTCACTGGTACAGACCATTAAATTAGCAAAATAAAATGATAACAAAATATCCCACAAAATCACTGATAGCAGATATATTTTGTCAAATCCCCTAACTTCTGGCAATTGTAGAAAGATCGTCTCTCTGTTTAGTGAGTGTGCACGGGTTGGCCAGTCTGCACCTATTTGTTAATGTTAACTTGTTAAAGCAACACTCGAGGTCCTGGAGAGTGAGTGACTGTATATATTTATAAGGACTTGCGTTTTCTTCAGCCATTGTTAAGAAACAAGCTAACAAAACTTGCTAATGGCTTTATGGAATTGTTTTGGCTCCACCTAAGCTCCGCCCACAAAAAGCATTGTAATGCTACTCAACAAAAAAGGGGTCTGTGCTGTGATATAAATAAAAGATGGACAACACATTCCCACTTCTTCTCACCGTGACATCATTTGGAGCCAGAGTCTGCACAGCAGTGACCAGTGTTCCCGCCCACACAGCCAACTGAAACCAAACTAATCATTTGAACAAACATCAGTGTGATAAGATTAAGAACTACCTAAAATGACAGAAACAATCTTTAATTTATTTGCATATACTTTGATGTTTTAGTTTGGGGCACCTTCTCCCTATTAAGATTAGGGAGGCAGGATTTATCACCAGCCAACCACCCGGAGGGATCAAAACGCTTTCACTTCACTTTTAAGAAGCTCTTATACTGTCCATTTCTACAGTCTATGGGTCTATATGCAATAAAACTCCTTGGTTGCTCCAGTCATGGTGGTGTGCTCATGCTAAATTGCTCTTTTTTTGTTGATTCCAGTAAATCAAAAATGTAAAACCCGTTAGTCGACTCGTAGGCGTTTCCATAAAAAGAGCTCTCTGCAAAAGTCATAAAAGCTTTCATGGCCCGTTCGTTTGATAATCAAGTGGTAGGGAATAGAAAAACAGATTTGTTTTAGTTCAGTGACTGTTTATCCACTCTGTCCTTCATTTTCCTCTTCACTCGTCCCCGTTTCATCTCTTTACCTTCTATTCAACCTCTCTGCTCTTACATAACTTCATACCTGCTCTTCCTTTTTCACTATCCTATTTTCCCTGTGTTCTGCTGTGTTAAAGACATAGCATTATTACCTCTGTAGTAAGTCAATATGTAACTTCTATGAGGCATGCTGTCATCGGTGTTGTCCCTTCTAGCATACACAATTTCATAAGCCACTTTCTTCTCCAAGCACAGGACTAGAAAGGGTCAGACAGCAGAGATGGGCCTGAGTCTGGAGCTCCGCAGCCAGACTCTTGTCTGTTCCTTTATCAGCCGGCAAGCGAAAGAATGAGCAAGACCTGTTACTTATGTTACTGCATCCTGCTATGAAAACACACAGGCACCATAGCTCCAGCAGCTTTTGAAAAGAGAAGGTCATGACATTGCTTATGTCATGTAGGTTTGTCATAGTTAAGTTTAGTGGAAAACTGCTCAGTGACCATCTGTACTCCCGCACAGTATATGTCATCAACACAAACTGTACTATCTCTTGTAATGCTGTCTGTGTTTTGTCCAGACACCCCTGGTCCTTTTATCAGCCGGGAAAAACAAAGAATGAGCAAGTCTCATTGCTGCTGTGACCACATTCTGATATGAAAACACACACATATAGTAGCTTCAGTGGCTAATGTTAGCTTTTGGAGGGAGAATGTCATTATGTTACTGTGTGGTCTTCTAATGATGTATCTTTACAGTCTTATACTTCACGGTTTTCTGAAAAACGGCAACTTTCTTGACGTATAAAACGATCTCCATCATAGGTCATCATAGCTTAAATCCGATTCATATTTTTTCCTGGGTCATCGTAGCTTAAATCCGATTACATTAACTTGCATGTGTGTATAATGTCCTGAATTCTAATATAAAATCACAATAAAGTCATATCACTTATTTACCCTGTGGATTTTCATGTGCATGCGTGTGTGTGGGTTGAATGACTTTAATCCATCCCAGAGAAAAGCCAATAAATCCACTTCAACGGGGTTCGTACACAAAAGAAAAAGAAAGACAATGCCATATCTCTTTCATTTTCACGCTGCCTGTCAGTCAATATTGTTTTCCAAACAACAAGGAGGGAACGATTTTCAAAGAACTCCATACTTGACCTCAATCTGTTAGTCAGTCAGTCACTCAGCCTGCCAACTCATCCGAGACAAATTCACAGACATGACCGACCCCCCGCTGTCTACCGGGGAAAGAGTTTGTGTCTCGCATTGCAAAAATTGTCTATTAAAAAAAAATCACGCATTCTAATCTGTTTATGGATCTTTTTTGCTTAGCAGTAAGAAGTAAGTAACAAATAGCCCATTCACAAACCCTGGAAGAAACTTGGCAACGGTGGCCAGATGAATGGAGTATAACAGTTTTAGGGATTTGATGAAAAGCACTTTAAAATAAATACAAATATTAAGTTGATTTAACGCAATTGTATTACATTAGGTTTTATTTCCAGTGAAGCTGGTGCTGTCAACTAATGTCATTACCATTACCATTACAGACACATAATGCCGAGCTAATTACTGTAATATACAAGTCAAACAGGAAAGAGAAAAATGCCTGTTGAGGCATGTTATTTATACGAGCTTTAATTGATATATTTTTCTAATAACAAATTATGGAATGTCTGTGAAATGTGACATGTGAATGTGACAGCGGGAGAGGTGTTGCTTGAAGTGATGAACCTACAGAGAATAATCACCTGAATCTGCAGCTCCGCTCGACTTCATAGAGTTTCATAGTGAGGTTATGATATCCGCTGTGCAACTTTACTGTTTTGTTTCGCTCTCACTGCTCTCGGGTCGTTTTCAGCCACAGCAAGCAGATGTTTCTAGTGAAGAAGTGGCTAAAAATCCACAGGACCCTACCTGCTCAGCACCAAGCAGCAGACACACACACACACACACACACACACACACACTGATGAACATTATGGAGCATTTAGCTGCTCACATGCCAGATGTTTCTCTCAGGAGTTGGTAAAGACCAAAAAAGAGTGAATATTTGTAGGGATGCACCAGTGGACAGGCCAAAGGCTGGAACTGGCTGGTTCTCAGCATCACCAGCCATTACTGGTGACTGGTCAGTCAGCATCAGATATCTGATTCTGTACTCATCAAATTTACATGCATTCTCTGCACAGTGAAAACAAGTTGAGAACAAGTCTACAAGGAGACAGAGCAGCTGAGCATCTGATATTGTAGCCAAAAAAAACAGTAAACTTTCTAACCCTTCAACGTTAGATAGCAGCATACTTCTGTTCATGGGCCGACAGTTAAAATCTCAGAACGGACCGTGTTGACCATGTGTCCCAAAATATTTTCTCATCCAGACCCATGTTATTTCTACTTTTGTTATTTCTCACTGCAAAGCATAACTACAGCAAGCTTTTGCATCATGTCAGGCGTGTCACTTTGTTTACGTCTGCTTCCCGGTGAGACCATGCAAGTTCATGTTCTCCACGAAATCTCTTGAGATCGTGCTCCCTCTGCTACCCAGTCTTAATACAGTAATATAAAAAGGCCTGGCAGTAAGGTGGAGCACTTTTGGAGAAAATGTAAAGGTTATTTAATAATCTGTGTTTTATTATGAACATACCAATTTAATTTTCCATTAAAGAAAAGTTACAAAAATGTTTGTGTATTCTGTAAATTACAGTTCTTAGAAAGAATGAAAATAGGAATCAGCCAAGGAAATTGCAACTGGTGCATCACTAAATATTGACATTTGTTAGATGGCCAGAAACATGACTTCATATGAATGCTAATATTGCTCCATAACTGCCGATAAAAATGTATCTGTTAGTTAGGCTATAAATCAACAAATATGACTACTTGAGGAGATGGTTCTCCATTGCCTTTCCCTTCATTAGACAGTGCTGAACATCTTTTTAAGTAAGGAAGATCCATGTTGACTGCTGCTGTTAAACTATCCACACTAAAAAGTGCTGGTAGCTATCTGGGAAAGGGCAAGGTCTTTCTCTAGAGCTATAGGCAGCTCTAGATACAGCCCTTTCTCCTTTCCAACTCATCAAAAATGGACGATTTGTCACCGTCCGTCAGTGACTTGTACAGAAGCATATGGTGCCAGTTAGCGGCTGAAAGAGATGCACCAGGCTTTCAAGTGACTTCACTGTAAACCCAATCCGTGACTGTATAATACGTAGCAGGCTTTGAGTGTGGTATAAAGAGGAAGAAGTCCACATCTGGAGGAGGCGAGATGGATGGATGGTTGAAACAAACGCAGGACTTTCACCCAGGAGACCGAGGTTTGTTTCGCAAATGAAAACCAAAACTATATGACTTGCAACCTGGACCACAGCATATTTCAAATGTAAACAGCACACCATAGGATAGAGATACAGACAAAATGACAGCGCATATTGAAAGATGTTCAAAGTATTTGAAAGTAATTACACCACTACAGTTTTAATTTTGTTCATTAACGGCTTTTGGCTACATTCCAAAGAAGACAATGTTGGAAGTTTAGATTTTTCTGCACTGACAACACAGCAGAAAGGACAGGCCAAATTAAAAAAAATCAAAACATTAGAAATGGGTATAAATTAATTATTGACAGTTCAAATGAGAGATTGGACTTTCATTTTAACTAAAATATCCTCACTTAAATTGGGACAGTATATTAAAAATGTCTGAAAAGCAGTTTCGGTGGGCCCCAAAGTAGCCAAAAAGAAAAAAAAAATCAATTATCGCAGGATCAAACATAATTAAAGTTATATAAGTCGGCTAAAAAGGAGAGAACGAGGTTGGAGGAAAAGAAGAAAAGACATCAATCGTTTGTGAAGAAGGCTGAGACATCAGAAAGAAGATAACGACGACTGAGCGAGAGGCACTTTGAGGAAAGTCGTAACAGCTTGTGTGTGTGTGCCAGGCAGAGAGTAGCTCCTGTATTATTGATTGGTTATAGTTATAGAAGGAGATTGAAAGAGACAAGTACAATTTTGACACAGACAGAAGACACGCACAGGTTTCACAATATGGAAATGCACATTAATGAATTATTGGTGAGTGTGCGTTAATATGTAAGTCTGTATGGGTTTTTGTGTGAGTGTGTGCGGCTGTGTTCACGGGGTCCGCCCACGCCGATACCTTAAATATGTCCATTACGTTGTTTGAACATGTTCATGCAGACCACTGAACAAATATCCACACATGCACGCACACAAAACAATGAAATATCAGCGCTGACAACATGAGTTCTAGTTGCATCTAATGTCTCCTTTTGTCACTGTAACTTTGTGTACTGTAGCATAAATCTCTGTGTGTAGGTGTGTGTACGAATCTGTGCGTGGATATTTAAATATGCGCATGCCTTTTAAATCTCCCACACTGCCAATTCAACCATTTCCATTACAGCTTATTTATCAGTGTGCCTCTCATTGTGTGTATGTGTACTTTGTAATATTAATGACTGTTCCTGTAACTTGTGCGTGTGATTTAATTTGTGTATTACACAATTCCTCTTGGTGACATACGTGCTGATATGCATGCTGTGGGCAATTGAACGTGAATATTGTACGTACTACATGCAGTTTGTAACTTATGGAAGTTATATGGAAGTTGACAGCAGACGTTAGTGTCATCAGTTGCGAGTGCGAGAGTGTGTGCGTGCCCCGTATACATGCAATTGTTAATGGCTTTTAAAAGCATTATGAGACGTGAAACATTTCAGTCACTTTTAATTAAACTCAGAAGAAGTGGGGTTTATGTAACAGCATGAGAGTACAGAGAGAGAGAGAGAGAAAAAGGGGGAAAATAAAATAATTTAAGGAAAGAGAAAATGGTGAAATAAAAGTTTAAAAATGGGCCTCAAAAGAATCGTGCTTTTATAAATGTAAATGGCTTTTCCACATTGTATTGAAGGTACAGTCCAAGTTGTTCTGTACTGTTTAGATTTTTAATTATGTGGAAGAAAAAACTTATTAGTTTAAACCAGTGTTTCTAAAATGTTTTACACCATGTACCATCTAAGAAAATATTAGGCTGTCCAAGTACTGCAATTATGAGGAAAAAGCATCACATAACAAATTGTTTAATAACCCATTCTTTGCCTTAACCCCAAGATTAAACTCACAGGAGATCTCATGTCACATTATAACTTCAAACAGATATTTTTTTTTATCATCAATTTCCAAAGATACACTTTGGCTCCTTGTACTGCTGGCACGGCTGCAACTCCAGTTAACATCAGACTTCCCTGATTTTTAGTGCTTGTTTTCCTTCAATGCAGTCGAGTTGAAGATGTGGGTTCACTCAGTTTACTTGGGTTAAGTAACCAAATATGCCCCTGAACTAAATAGTACAAAGATATACTGACAAGATGGACTAAATCATGTCCAACAACAAGATGTGGGGTCTGTATTCTGGTATCAGTGTAGTATTTTGCTCAAACGGGCTTACAAGGCTTAAAAACATCAAATCTTCTTATTTCATAGTGCTTGTGTGAATAGTTTGCCTAATTTTCCACACTAATGAAATAAAACTAGCCTATATTTGGTCACTCAGTCCAACAGTTTCTATTAAACTGGTCATGGAGCTTGCCCATGAGGTCCCCAAAGTGTGCGCTGCAATGTCCTGCATTAGCACGCCCACCCAGGTGAAATGCTACGTTTTTAGGCAGTCTTGTTAGAATACAGTATTTTTATGATATATTTTTAAATTCATTTATTTCATTTTTTAAATTTTAGTTGAGAGCCACATTGGCCATTTACCCCTGCCCACATGGCACTGACAAACAATGATCTTTGCCTAAACCTAACCAAGTAGTTTTGTTGCCTAAACCCAACCACACTCCAATTGAAAACTGACAATAACTATTTTAAAAAATGTAAATAATAAGTGAACTAAGTCTAAAACTGTGGCTAACGCAGACTTATATTGTCACACTAGACTAAAATTCTACTCTCCTGGGACAGGACTTGAACTAAACCCACTGACCCACTCCAGCCTCTAGATAAGGGGTTCAGGTGTGAATAGTGGAATAACTACCATGTGCCTAATCTTACCCATGTGCAAATAGACACAAAGAACAAACAAACAAAAAAGAATGCAGCT
The DNA here is from genome assembly GCA_027495735.1 of Lutjanus campechanus. Classification (NCBI taxonomy): domain Eukaryota; kingdom Metazoa; phylum Chordata; class Actinopteri; order Lutjaniformes; family Lutjanidae; genus Lutjanus; species Lutjanus campechanus. Next base: position 2,323 of record JAJHUR010094059.1, on the reverse strand, counting down.
TTAACTTGTTGGTTACAACATTACAAACACAGTGAAGAGGTGCAGAGGTAATTGTGGTTTCACTGACTTAAAAATGAAGTGATTCCATGCAGGTGTGATTAAAGCCTGAGGCATATTTGAGCAGTATATTTAAGAAAAGGAGTAATGTACTCTGCTGATGCAGATGAGGGTCAAGTGTGTTGCGAAAATGAACCCTGTTAGCCGTTACTGTCCACTTTATTTTATTGTATTTTTATTATTCAGTATTAATTTATTAAGCTGCAAGGAAAAAAAAGTCATTATGCACCATTATAATTGCACTGTCATGTCTCTACACAAGTGCCCTTGTTAGCAGCCCCTCTGCAGTGTTCTGCTGTTGTGAATAAGCACTGAAACTTCCAACTTAAAATGTATTGTGACATCAAGTTATTACTCTGTCATAGAAAAGTTTCTGAAAACTTTGACAAAGTGCAAAATGAATCATTAGCGACTCTCACAGGATTTTCACTGGAAATTTTCTGTACTGCCTGAGACAGTTTCAGGCAGTTATTTTTGTCACATCGGTGGCCAATTAAATTAGGAGTTTAGCATATTGTTGCCGAATATCCTATCCTGTCTCAAACAACAGCACGATATAACCACCTTCGGAACACAATGTGTTACAATAACATTGAAGACACAGATGTTTTGCGAGTTGCACATTTTACTGATTTGCCTCAAATGAACCAGCGTCGACATGCAAAACACTAGTATGTGCCTGGATGTTCCCGCTCTGCTGAGAGCTTCCACTGAATGAACATGTTACAAGAACACAGTACAGCAGAGTGAAACTCTCAAAGGCTTTCTAGAAGCTTCACATCCGTTTTCTGCAGCAGTTCTATTTATACGGGTTTCTCATTCTTAAAAGTCTGGATATCAAATGAATCAAACTTTCTAGTCTTTTCTATTTCTAATGAAAGTTGGCACCCCAGAATAGGTGAATGTACGAAAAAGACTTTTTTGTTTCTCCTGTGGAAACGTGGTCTCAAGGAATTTTGGATGTTGCTGTTGTGTTAGTCTTGTATCGTTAGAGACTCCATCATACTAAATTCCAGAGCTTTGAGGAAACACTGCAGATGGCGACCTTGAAATGAGGCAAGTGACTGAAAACAGTCCTCTAAACTTGAAGTCTAAGTCAAACTTGTGTTTTGTTGTATCATTTCAAATCCAAAGGAATGGAAATAAGTATGAAGCTAAGGCTCTACTTAGTGTTTTACAGTTAAAAAGATTGAACAAGCTGGTTTTCTGTAGTTTTATACAATAAATGTATATTTGTCAACCTTAACATTACATACCCTATACCCTCATACAGATTTTAATGTATGTCACCTTGAAATAAGGAAGAAATCACTATCTCACTGTTGGCGCATTACTGACACTGTTATTCCAGGTTGATTTAGTGTATTTTACTTTGTTTGTCAGTGGCGTTGATCTGATGGAAAAATGCCAAATTGCAAAGCAACATAAAATATTAAAGAACTGAAGCTTTTGGAACCGTTAGTTGAAAAAGAAATGGTAAATAGAAGAAGGAAGGAGTGCTTCCAAAATGTGATCCTGTGGAAACAGAAAGAGAAAAACTTTTAAGCAAAAAGCAACATGCGACAGGAGGTGAAAATATTTACAACTAGAAGAGTGCACTCGATAATGCAGATCTCCACCGGGCAACCCACAAAGAATATTTGGATGTAACCCTTTTATAATCACCAACATTTTGATTGGTTTGTTATAAGTAGCATACGAATTCTTGAGTTATGTCCAACAACATGTTTTGTAAGGTCACAGTGACCTTGACTGCTGACCACCAAAATCTAATCAGTTTATCCTTGAGTCGAAGTTGATGTTTGTACCAAATATGAAGAATTCCTGAGGTACTGCCTTCATGAGAGTGGGATGGACGTTAGGTGGCACAGTGATCCTTGACTACCAGCTGTTAATCAGGTCATCCTTGAGTCCAAGTGGTCATTTGTGCCAAGTTTGAAGAAATTCCTTAAAAACATTGTTGGGATATCATGTTCACAAGAATGGGATAACCCAAAAACATGATGCCTCTGGCCACAGCTGTCTCTGAAGTGAAGCCAAAAGGTTTTTCAAGGATTTCCAAAAACTGTGAATCACAGAGATTCTTCAGCATGCAGGCATGGATGTGCACTGAACAAATTAGGCTGATCGGTCCAGTAGTATGCAAGATTAATTGTGGAGTAGCTCCAGGTTTGTTGGTAACACACACACACACGCACACACACACACAGACACTCACACATGTAAGCAATCACAGTAGCATTAGTCCTGTCACTGGCTGCCAAAC
>JAJHUR010094058.1:0-13110 GCA_027495735.1 Lutjanus campechanus | reverse complement strand
ACAGGAGACAGGGAATAGAGGAGGTGGAATTTAGACATCGCAGCACTGCAGTGACGGCCTGTGGACACAGTGTCTCACTGTGTGGACTGAGACGATGAACTGTGAACCTCAGCTCGACTGTTCTTCCCACTGCTGCTCTCTTTATATGATGTAAGCAGCCAAAAATGATTTAAGAGTTCAGCCAACTGAATGATGCAGGCTGGTATTTGACCAATCAGTGACAAGATGCATCCTGCAAACATTGTCACTGTTAAATTAAAGGCACTGCAAGGATCTTTCATATTTTGTTGATTTTGGAGCCCCCTGTGGACAAAAGCAGTACTGTGGTAACCGCAAAACATAGCATCAAAAAAACATAAAATTTTCTCAATAAAAATCTCCTCCTGCTTCTTCTTACCTTCTTCTTATGATGATCTGATGCGAGTGTGTCTGTAGTGTAACTGTAGTGAACTGTGCATGGCCATTCTTAGTTGGTGGAGCGATTTGTCTGGTTTATTTCGAGAACAAATCAGAGTCTGTTGTTTGAGATGATTAAGGATAAGTTAACTGAGGAATACCTGAAATACTAAGTGATTAAATTAATTTATTGCAAAGATACCACGAATTATTAATTACTCTGGCCTTCCTGTAAAATTGCAAAATGTTAGTTATTTACAACCTAGGGGCCTTATTGAGGGATTTTATATGAAAGTTAGGCTATAAATATCTAACATCTTTTGTAGTCCTGACATGAACGAACATGTAAACTACTAAAAATGTAAATACTCAGCATGTTTTCATATAATGCTGTTGTATTTGCTAATCTAGCTAATCTAGTTATCATATTTACATTAGAAACACATTAGAAATCATGAGTAAACTATGCAGGGGTGAATCTAGAGAAATATTCATGGGGTGGCAAAAAAATATATACAGCGATTTTATCGCAAAAAATCACATATATCAATACATGCTTGGAAAAGCCCCCAAACGAAGAGATTTTAACTCAAAAACATTACGTTATGAATAATAAAAATATCTAACGGCAGCAATAAAACGTGATAAATTGTTTTGTTTTCAAATTTTCAAACATTCATTGAACATAGGCCCTTCACTTCAAAATGTGTCCAGAACTGACCGTTAAATTTTATGCGTTAGAGCGTCATCTCTTGCTGCATTCACTTGCACTCAGACTTCAGAGTTTCAGTCTTGTAAATTTCCATCCAGCCACAACTTTTCATACATCTACTTTGAACTAGAACTGTCCAAAAGTGGGCTGGCAGCTGAGGTGGTAAGGCACCTTTTAGGCGTGGAAACTGCCACCCCGTGCCACCCCCTCTAGATCCACCCCTGAAATTAAGCCAATTAAACCCCGACAAAGAAAGCACGGCGTCACCTTAAGCTGCCAGTCGAAGTCCTGCAGGGTGGCGGAGGAGATGGAGTTGGTTCTGTCCAGCAGAGCGCGGCGGATCTCCTCTCTTCTGGCTCTCAGCACGCTCAGCACGGCCTCTGCGTGACTGCTGCTGCCCACAGCCGACAGCCCGGCCAGAACCTGTACACAGCCAGCAGGAAGAGACCTGAAGATCTGACCTGAGAGCAGCCGCTCGCTGCTACTGACCTCCACAGACACCACTGTTACAGAACTACCGCTGACAGTAAGAGCATCTGCTTCCTTCACACAGACTGTATGAATAAAGAGCATTTAAATCCTCAGTTTAATCATGTAAAAAAAAAAAAAGTCTTGACACATGCTGTAATTATCTTAATAATGTGTAATAACCTCACATAGAAGAATAATAAGAGCCAACTCTTTTTTTAATCGCTGTAACTTATCCTGTTGCTGTCTCACCTCTTCGTCAGAGCTGTTGCTGCCCACCGCCAGGCGGAACAGGGCTGTCAGGGAGTTGAGCAGCTCCAGCCACTCCTCCAGACTCCAGGTGGAGCTGTAGTCCGCCCTGCGGGGAGGCTCCCGCCCACACAGTCCATCCACCACCCTGTGACACAGCTACACACCAGACAGCACCGTCAGGATCACAGTTAAGTATAAATAAAGTGTGAAAAACAAGATTGTGATTTTTCCTTCTCTTTACTTTATCATAACATTATGTCTTTCTGAGGTGGTTATTATTATATATTATGTCACAAAACACGTACTGTGGTGCTGCAGGGTTGTCCTGGGATAAAAATATAGTTATCCAGATGTGAGAAATTATATTTTTAAAGGTTGCACCATCATGATTTCAATGATGTATCTTCCCCTGTGCAGAGGATTTGTGTGTGAGGACATTATCATGTTTTTAGCAGACTGCACTTAATATACACTGTAAACAAAAAAAAAAAAGTTTCAAGTCAATGTACTGCATAAAAAATAAACTTGGAGAACTTGTAAAAGTTTTGCCGACCTGTCATCTTTAGTTGAGATAATTCACTTTTCTTCTTTGTACAAACTTGATTTTTGAGTTTCAGAAACTAAAAATGTATCACAACAACAGGTGAGCTGTGAACCTGTGATGTCATTGTTTTGTTGCCTGAAAATTAAATGCTTTTTATTAAAACTATTAAACATTTAACTATCATTCACTTTCACTTCAGTGACTTTACTCAATGATTTTTTTTAAATACAATTATTTGGGGTTTCTAAAACTCAAAGATTTAAGTTTATCTAAAGAAGGAAAGTGAATTATATCAATAAAAGATTAGCAGTTGGTCTTTTTTTTTTCAAAACTAATGAATTTGAGTTTGGAACAAAACTCAAAAATCTGTTGCAGTTGGTTGCCTCCGATATACGCCAATATGAAAACTTACTTCTTTTTTTTTTTTTACAGAACGTAATGCAGATTGTTTTAATTTGTTCACTTTATAGCAGCATTCTGTGCATATTTGATCTTTTTTTCTTAATTCAGGTTTAATATGTACATTATTTTGCTCTATTTGTGTTTCTGTATTTATAGTTATTCATAATTATTAAAAATACCAGTGAAAGTTTACTGTTTCAGTGCCCTGAAATCATTCTGGACAGTAAAATTTATTGTTCAGCTTTAAAATATCCTGTGTTACTACATTTGAGGCATTATTGCCAAAAAGTGTGTATATATTCTATATTTTGTATATTATGTACAAATAATATTGGCAGATATATTAATATAGATGAGAGCAACCCATCCAGATACTCCTGCATCATGATTCTGTCCCTTTTGGGGCGTAAACAGCCGCTCTAATTTGACTGGTGGTCAAGTCAAATTCTGAGTCTTTGTCAATTTAAACTCAAAAACCAAAAACTGCATCACTGTTGAGCTGTTAGGAGCCAAAATCCTGTGTGCCATGTCTTTGCCAATCAACTATCTGCATCATTACAAAGAAAACATTTAAAGGAGTAGGTGAGTGTCTGCCTGCATCAAAGTGGAAGAACCACTCCACCTAGTGGTCAGAAGTGGTATATCCTGACACAGGTACCTTATTGAATCTCCAGGTGATGTATTTCTGACATCTATCACTTTGTTACTCAAACACACCCCAAGTATATCAGAGCGTAACCGGGTATATCCCAGCATGCATTCAGCCAGAGTTTCCAAACCACCACATCTGCATGGATTTGAGGCGTAGGAGTAACTGGAGAACTTAACACGGCCATAATGTGTTCTGCATTTTACATGAGGAGCCAGAGGTCAACAGCTGACCAATCAGAGCTCTTGCTCCTGTACAACTTCATCTAGTTTTTAGGTGGCAGACAGCCTACAAATCTTTGTAGTCATCTCTTGATCATGAAATAGTAAACGTACTAGGGTTGCAAATCTCTTTCCTTAATCGATCATTTGTAACATTATCACTTAAATACGCGATTAATTGTTACAAACCCCCCACAAATTTTGCTTGTACCAAATGTGTTTTTTTACCCCTCAATCAAAGCCTTCTTTCCACAGCTACGTCTTGTATATTCTCTGACAGCATTACATAGTCTATGAAACATAAAGGCCTACATATTAAACATAATTTATACTTTAATATCATATAACATATGGAGCATGATCATTTAAAGTTAAGTAATTGTTATCATCCCTTAAACGTACATATTAAACCAGGAGACAAAGAAAGTGTCAGATGGAATATGACAGACAGCACATTAAATCAACAAAGTTAAATAAAAAAAGTTTTGTAAATGCATTTTGTTATTTTAAGAGCCAACGATTCATTAAATAATCATTTAAAGACAGATTAAGGAAACAGATTTTCTACTTAGCATGTTAAATGCTTATTTTATTTTCAGTTTTTCGTGCTTAATGTCTAGAGCTGCGGCAATTAACCAACCATGAACTGATTATTAAATTAATTGCTAGCTATTTTGATAATCAATGAATTAGTTTGAGTATTTTTTAAAGTAAAAAATCAAAATTTTCTGACATCAGCTCCTTAAATGTGAATATTTTTGGGTTTCTTTACTCCTTTATGACTTTGGGGCTTTGGGAAGCACTGATTGACTTTTTATTTTTAATTTTAATTTTTTTTTTACATTTTATAGACAAAACAACTTGTTGATTAACTGGGAAAATAATCAACACATTAATCAATAATACAAATAATTGTTAGTTGCAGCCCTAGTAATGTCAATGACATTAATTAAGAGACAAAAACATTGTGTTTTACACCCTGGCTGCGAATAGCGCTGTTTGCTATAGACACGTAGATGCTAATAGCCTCTGCCTTAACTTAATTGATGTAAAAATGATTTTTTATAATATATTACTTGATTTTAACGAGACACTGACATCTGTAATTATTTTGGTGGTATACTCCAGACTATCTAGATTTTATAAAGACTTTGGAATAAATAATCTAAAGAACCATTTAGTCATCTGCACAGTGCCAGAATTTACAGCTGTTTTAAAACCTGTGGCTAGTTAGAAAATGCAAATATATGACCAACCACTTTCAGCAACACCCTGGGTAACCGTCAGCAATTTTGTTTAGTTTTATCTTTATCTTGCATGATTAAAAAAAGTACCATAATGGCTTATCAGAAGCCTCCACCTAAATAAAAAATTCACAAAGGTAGTAAGAGCTAAAAAATATTGAAAAACATAGAACAATACAACAAATAATACAAGTGATGGCAAACTATTAGTAACGAAATATGTTTGATAGCAACAACAATAAACAATAAAGTGATAATAATACCCATTTAAAAGCAGAAAATGTGGAATACTACAAGAAACAATAAAACGGCAACTAAATGCCGCTGAATGATTGACTGTTTGCCCGATGGAAGATCTGATACACCGAGGAGCTCCTCTCAGTGAAAACTTAACAAACCCACCGCCACTAGACATTCATTAAACTATCTAAACTACTATTATTTTTTATAATACATGTATACACGGCTCGGTACTCACTTTTAGACAGTCTGTGACAGCTAACCTGCTCAGTAAGACCACCATGTTTTCATTTAGTTCCGCCTGCTGATCAGCTGACGCCAGTCACATGGTACAACGTGCTGCGTTGCGTTCACATGACTTGGAAAAATGAACTTCATTATCCCCAGTGATTTCTTACTATGCGCACGCAACATTAGTAGAAATAGAAATAATGTACTATAAGCTGCATTTGTTCGGTATATAAAAACATATAAGTGTTCTCCCTGGAAACGACTGTTAGAACTGTCGCCCCGGTTTTTATGGTGAATGAAATGTGACAAGCCGAACTCCATTCAAAGATGTACCAATTTAGTGTGACCTTGATCGTTCTACAAGCAGAGTGAACCAGTTGTAAATGTCTAAAATATTACTTTTCGAAACGTATACGATGAGAAACTTGGATGCCGAATGTAAGACAAATATTCAAGTAAATAATTTATGTATTAGTTTGCACCAAACTATGCATGTATTGTTGCTGAAATGATGAAAATCTGAAATTCGCCGATTCGTCAAAGGAATTCTGTTGCCCATCACTCCGCGGGGAAAACGGAAGGTCTCGCAACCGTGGGACTGCGACTAGTGTTTCACATCCTGCTTTGTACTGCAGGAGCAGCAGCTGGGTGGTTGTTTGGCAGCGGCTCTCCTCAGACCAGCAGTCTCACGGTGATATGTAGAAACCGAAACAGTGATGTGACCGACGAAAGAAGCTGTTCTTAATAGGCAGCGTGTGGAGACAACCAGCAGGGTAAGTTAGCTAAGTGTTGTCTGTTACTGTCCGTGCCGCGGGTTAATGTTATCCCAGGTGTGAATGCAGCAGGTCGGAGATTTGCTCATTCATTACAGTAATGGTGAACAACATCCAGAGGCGAAAAACAATGTACTGTGGGCCTATTGTACCAACTGACACCTCAGTCCGTTGCGGTTTAACGTTTCCACAGTTTAACAGAAATACTTTGTTTTCAGGTTGTCGAGTTCTTGATACTCGAGGCTTTTAAGTTCAACCTGCACGATAAACTCGCTGTGTTAATAGCTGGTACCTCTACTAATATTAGCTTCTACTGTTGACATAAAGCATAAGAGGGTGAAAGTCTTGAGACTCTGTTAGAAACCTGAATGAGATAAGCTGGACAAACAGGCGTGGTACTGGGCTTTAGTGCAGTCTCTATGTGGTTATACGTCCAGTTTAACCTTGTATTAAATCATGCATCCAGTGTGTACTGTAAGTGTGTGGATAATCCCTAAAGGAGGGTAAAGTGATCTGTGCTGACCGTAATTAGTAAACACAAAGAGTGCCTTATCTGGAGTGAGACTGACCGGCTGTCTGTCTGTCTGTGATGACTAAAAGATCCTGTAAGTCATTTTAAAACGAAACTTTATAAAAAAAAAAAAAAAAGGAATCAATATTTAACTCATCATTTTGATATACAATTTTATTATTTTGAGGTATTAAAGCTGCAACGATTATTAAATTAATCGGCAACTGTTTTGATGATCGATTAATTGTTTTTAGTGATTTTTTTTTTTGAAGAAAAAAAAGTTCAAAATCTCTGATTCCAGCTTCTTAAATGTGAATATTTTCTGTATTCCTCACTCTTCTCTTACAATAAACTGAATATCTTTGGGTTCTGAGTAAAACAAGACATTTGAGGATGTCGTCTTAGGCTTTGGGATACACTGACATTTTTCAACATTTTCTTACATTTCTGATGTTTTCTGGCAATCTTTCCAAATAAGAAATCTTGCTTGTGCTTTCAGCATATATTATTATATAACTCATTATGATCATCCCTGTATGATTGACACTGAGCAGTTATTGCAAATAGCAACTTTACTGTCTGTCTCAGACACTTGAGCAAACCTCCACACTGCAGACATCCTCACGTTGCATGAGCCTTTATTACCTTTAGCCTTTACCGATGACGTGCCAGTATTATCGTGCAGACCAAATTATTGTGAGATACTAACTCGCTTAGATATTAACAGATAATGATTGATATGAATTAGACAGGCAAACACAGGTGTTACCAATGATACTAATTATAGACCCACTTCATTCAGTGTTGCAGAGCCTTTCCGGTCTTGAATCTTAATTATCATCATCAGTAACACCTGTGATTATCCACTATTTCAACTTATTGTTTTGAGAAAGTTTATCATCATAATTACTTATTCCACACTGGTGGAAATGAGCTTCCCTATGATGCTGAGGTCCACTGTAACAGTGATCACAGATGTTGGGAAAGCAGATGGGACGGTCATATGTATGTACTGCAAATATGTTTATTAGGTTCAACATACGCTCCTGCAATAAATCCTGCTTTTATAAAGTCATAAGAGGTGTTGATTTAACTTCTGCCAGCCTCAGGGCTGTAGCTTGAACTCGGTTGTGTTGGACTGACAGCTGTTTGTGTTTAGTCTACCCTTACTGATAAAAAGGGGGCAGTAAAATATTCAACTGTTTCAACAAAAAAACGGATCATTAGAACCTTCATAAAGGTAGGATTTATTGCAGGACTGTATGAGGCTGTATTAGTTTTAGGTGGAGCTAATAAACCAGGCAACCTGATAAACAAACAGTTGCTATTTCATTTCATCCATGCTTTCGTTTTTACTGTCCACGCTTCAGAGCATGACCAGTATGTTGCAAACAGCAGGCCAGTATGGTCAAAGTTCAAGGGGGCATTTATTCATCATTATCAAACACAGGGTTGTACAATGAGATTAAGCTGCAGGTCCCTTTTTGTTACTCACAAAAACAATGTTAAAATGATACGCAGTAGAAGTCGCTGAGTAAATAATAAGTCATAGAAAATAAAAGTAAAACAAACTATTTTACATGGTGGAGAGCCGAGGATGAATCTTAACAGTGTCACAGCTGCTCTGTAGTCTGGTGGTACAGCAGTGGATACTTTTGTATCTCTTGCCAGACATTAGCAGGGTGAACCGCAGAGGTGGGAAGTAATCAAATACAAATACTTAGCTACTGCACTTAAGCAGAATTTTCAGGTATCTGCACTTTACTTGAGTATGTATTTTTCTGACAGCTTTTTACTTTTACTCCCTACATTTGAACACATTTCATCTGTATTTTCTACTCCTTACATTTTCAAAGCATACTTGTTACTTTAGCTTTAGAGCATTTGAGGGGAATTGTTAATTATTTTTATTTTGCATCATCACATGCTGCCTTCCCAACATCAAGACTGATTTGAACCTAAATGGATGGAACAGTAACACGTAGAAGATGATTTCTGGGTGTTTTCATCAGCATATCCCAAACGACAGACGTGACAAGACGTAACAATACGAAAAACACATAAAAGTCATAATAAGAAGAAAACTACTTAAAAGGCATGAGGTGAAAATGACAGAAAATATGTAACAAGATGAAAAGAACTTCATAGACGTAACAAGACGAAAAATGATGTAACAGGATGAAAATGACACAAGACAAAAACAATGTAAAGACATAACAAGAAGAAATGACGCAACAAGATGTTAACGATGTAAAAGACGTAACAAACGATGAAATCGACCTAGCAAGATAAAAATGAGATGTAACAAGACCAACAATGATGTAACAAGATAAAAACAACTTAGGTCGCTTTCACACCAGAGCTGTTTGGTCCGCTTTAAACGGACCAGAGTTTGTTTCCTCGGATAGTCCGCTTCGTTTGGGCAGGTGTGCAAGCTCATCCGAACTCTGGTGCGGACCAAACAAGCGAACTCTGGTCCGCCTAAAAACGTGGGTCTCGGTTCGCTTGCAAGTGAACCCTGGTTCGGTTCGTATGCAGTGTGAAGCTCACCGGACCAAACACCGGACCAAACACAGGACGTACGAATAAATTCAATGGTAAATTATGCGAATTAAACAAATTATTTTCTATAGGTTTACTAAAATCATGTATTCTGTGCTAAAATACAACGTATCTCATCTGTATTTATAATATAGCTTGATTCTGCATCTCTATTTACAGCTCATCAGTCCTTACGTGAATGTTTACTGTTGCTATGGCAACGAGTGACCGCTGACATTAGCAGTTGCTAGCTAGCTTAGCTCAATTGTCTGAACAACAATAACCCATAAATTCACAATTTGGCATATTTAAACAAAATCAAATCACAACTACCAACAGTCACAGTCCTTAAACTCTGAGCTCATATGTTGTCACATGTTAGATCGTCAAAGTCGTCAAAATAACAGAATCAATCCCTGACAAGCTACGATAGCATTATAGGAACAGTTGCGTTCACTAACGTTGTAGCATTCCCTAAAATAATGTGACGAAGCATGAGGTATTTCCCCTCCTACTTTGTCCAATCAACGAGCGCCCCTTTCAACCACGTGATGCTGCTCAGAAAGTTTGGTGCGCTTCAGAGATCACAGTGTGAAAGCAGAACCGAAACAAGTGATAAATGCGACAATGTTGCGACTTTCAGCTCCCCAATCGAACCGAGTCCGCTTGGTCAGGTGTGAAAACAACCTTAAAAGACATAACAAGATGAAAACGTCATAAGACGAAAAACTGTGCAAAAGACATACGACAAAACCACATAAAAGACACAAGAAGACGTAGACGATGTAAAAGACACAACAATATGAAAAACGGTGTAAATGATGTAGATGTAGACGGAGAGACTTGTTTTTTAGCACGTGTGTGTACACTGTGTCTTGTGTGTACTTCTGCCGCCTCTGGCAGAAGAAGTATTGTCCTTTAGTTTCCTTTGAGCTCACCTTTCTGATATCATGTTGTCAGTGTCAGCTGTTCAGTTTAATTGATTAATGGATTGATTGTTTGATTGATTGACACGCATACTTTTGGTCTTTGGCTGATGTTGTTTAGTTGGACTGGGTTACTCAGGGATGGATGGTTGTGATGGAAAGATTCACTGGCTCGTGACAACTCAAGACGGTTGTATGAGTGCGGTTCTTTTTGTGATGGTTGAAAATACTGACAGTATAGCACAGTGTCCTTTAAATTTGAATTTAACCACAGAATGCCAGACTTTGGCTGACGTGACATGTCAGTGTTTGTTTGTTCTTTTAGTGAGGCCTGTTTACATTTCTGATGTAACAAGTTAGAAATATTGGAGTTTCCCACATGTTATTATGTTGATGTGAGCAGTACTTACAAGTCAGAAACTCGTTTTTACTGTAAGTCGATTACAGCAGTATTTCCCAGTATTCTTCTAACTTTGTGCCCAGTTTGTGTTGGGTAATGGTTTGGAAATGATTTGCCGTAGAAAATCTTAGGCCTAACCGGCCTGCACAGAGCTCTGGCCTGAGCCCCGGCCAGCACCTCTGGGATGAACTGGAACACTGACTGTGAACCAGGACTGATCACCCAACATCAGTGTCAGATCTCACTAATGTCTTGTTGCTGGATGGGAGCAAATCACAGCAGACAGCTTCATCATCTGCTGGAGAGACTGAAACCAGGAGAGCGCGGGCTGTAACAGCAGCAGGTTAAAGATATGACACTCTGTGAAAGTGCACTATTGATGCTAATTACAGATAAATGGTCTGACCAGTCAAATGAACTGAGGATCGTACAGCCTAGTTAAAAGGAATGTGACATCATTAAGTCAGTAGCTCTCAAATTGGAGTCTGGGGACCTGCAGGGATCCTTCAGGGGGTTGCAGGAGTCTCCAGCAAGGATATGTAGTACCTGGGTGCCAATTGCTGCAGGGGGATGGGGCTGGATTGAAGTCCCATATGTTACAGTGGCAATGATGACTTTGCCTCATGCTTAGAATCAGGGCTGAACAGTGAATATAAATTTTATAAAATCATAATATGGCACAGGGTTTGATAAAGGCGAAATGTGTGTCAAATGAAACACTGTTGTACTGCAGAGATATCTTGGCTGCACATCATCATTCTATAGACTTAAGAAAACATCTTTGTTTGGCACAGATCTCTGCAAAAATGAGAATAATGATGTAAAAATCATTATTGCACTTAGCGTAATTGGATTTGGTTTTTTTCCCCCCAAAATAATTCATACCCTGCTTGATATGACACAATAAATCCGGTTCCATAGTTTGTCCTTGCATTGTTAAATGAACAGTAGACAGAGGTGGTAAAAGTACACAAATTGTTCAAGCAGTAGAGATATTTGTGTAAAAAACAACTCTGGTAAAAGTGGAAGTACCGATTCAACATCTTTAGTCAAATAAAAGTGAAAAAGTTCAGGCTCTGAAAGTCATCAAAGTACAGTAGTAAAAAGTCATCATCTGAAGGACTTTTTTACTGGGTATTTTTGTGCAAAGCTAAGTGAACGTCACCTTTTCTCTGCGGTCAGATCTCCCTCTCTTGTTTTTGTCTCTTTTATGCGATTTTTGTTATCACGTCTTTAACATCATGTTTGTCTTTTTACATCGTTTTTGTCTTGTTTCGTGGTTTTTGTCTTGTTGCTTTTTTATGTTGTTTTCGTCTAGTTACATCTTTTTATGTCATTTTTGTTGTTGTGACTTTTATGTAGTTTCCGTCTTGTTACGCCTTTTATGTTGTTTTTGACCTGCTACTTTTTTTTACATTGTTTTTGTCTGGCTATGTCTTGTATGTCATTTTCGTCTTGTTAAAAATTTGAGGTCTGTTACCTCTTTGATGTAGTTTTGTCTTGTAACGTTTGTCATTTTGATCTATTTTGAAATTGTAAGGATTAGAAAGTACAGATATCTGTGTTAAAATGTAAGGAGTAAAAGTAAAAAGTTGTCAGAAAAATAAATACTCAAGTAAAGCAAAGATACCTGAAAATTCTGCTTTAATACAGTAACAAAATATTTGTACTTAATTGCTTACGATCTCTGTATGTTTGCTAGCTGTTCAAAGTGAGTGCCTTGATGAAACGGCAACAAAGCATTTAAACATTTTTTGCGCCAAATAAGCACAAAAAAGTCAAATATACCTGCATTATAATCGCTGAATATGTTTATTTATGAATGCACTCCTCCTCTGTGTTTTTTTAATCACACACTGTTGTACAGTAACAGTGAAGTGGCAAGCACTTTACAACAAACAGCAAAACAGGACGCCCAAAATAAAAAATCTGTTTAATATTTGTTTGGGATTTTGAAATATTGCTGTTCCAGAAACAGAATCAGACAATGCTGCCGCTGGTGCATTTACTCACGTGCGGACGGCCGTGTGTTTTAGAGACAATGGCCAAGCAAATTTTGATGTTTTGAACACGTCAACATCACAAACATTTAATGTGCATGTTGACTCAACTGAGAAAAGAACCACATGAACCTGAACAAAAAAACCCCACATGTACAACATCCACCTCCATAAGTGACACATCCCACAGAACCACAGGGCTGTGTACTGGCAAGAGTCTGACGATACAATACTGATCACAATGTATGGGTTATAATTCGATATGTTGTGATATTGTAAGCAAGGGGATATATTGCTATTTTATAAAATCTAATTTTAGGAGAACTGTCATTGTATAATAAACAAACATGCACAAAATCTGAGTTAAAGAAGTTGAGGCCTACTTTTTTATGCTATAAATATAGAAAACGCAGCTTCTATCTAGTGGTCGGCGGTTTCAGTGCGACAAAATGAACCACCGCCACAAATCTTTGTATGTATCACACTATCACGGTACAGCGTTTTTGAGAATTGATACGGTATCACAAAATTTCACAATGCTCCAGTGTATCAGTATTTTCTTACACCCCTCCACAGAACCATGTGTTGCAATAGTATCTT
>JAJHUR010094057.1:0-12346 GCA_027495735.1 Lutjanus campechanus | reverse complement strand
TTGATCAAGTCCCTCCTTAGCACTGAGAGAGAAAATATCCTGGAGCTGGACATTCCTTCACCACTGCTGTATTTTTTGTTGATATGGCAAACATGTTAGCAAACACTTTCCTGTTAACACATCCAGCAGACATGAAGTAAAGGTACAGAAGATGAATGTAAATTGGTCTCCACCAGTAACAGATAAACAGGTGATGCACACCCTAAGAGGCACATAGCTTACTTTATCTGCTTGTTGCTTTTGCTTGGCACACCACAGTGTGCATATCAGAGCTTTTCTGTTAAAAAAAAAAAAAAGATGTTGTGATGAACAGCTGGAATCATGGCTGACAAGAGTGATAGTAGTGAACCAAAACAACTGCAGGTTGTAAAACTAAAACAAGGAGCTGAAAGATGCCACAATGCTCTGTGACACTAAATGACACTGCGGAATGATAATTCTTTTGGGGTTCATCGTACAAATGACTCCTTTCATATTCCATATTTGTCATTTGACCCATTGTTAATAGGAACATATTGATTAGTGCAGCTACAAAACAATCCTGTTTAGGAGATGAAGCCTTTGTATGAATGTAATTAGCAGTTAGTTTTACTTTACAAAGTTAATAATGGAGAATATCTGTGGCTGTTTGCGCAAATGTGAAATGTTGACACAAACCATGTTCAGAATATATTAATAACACTTGATTGGAAATTATGATGCTCATTCAAACCAGGTCATAAATTGCTGGACACTAATTTATATTTTGAGTTTTGTAACCACACAGATTTTGTTTGGGGAGTACTTCACAGAGTACATGCACTTTCAACACTGATAGTGGTCCTCACCAAAACTATTGTAATGTAAGTTTTCCCTTTAATTTTACTAAACTGAAAAATAGCTCCTATCATATATTTAAGATGGCTTACATTAAGATGAATGTACTCATCACTTTGCTGTCTGTGTTTGGAGTCTGTCTGAGCTCCCTGCTGCCAGCAGCCATTTATTCAGATAGCTCCAACTGTCATAACAAATTACTCAAGCAGCTCTCAGAGAAACTGTTGTCAAGTTTGACATGAGGTACGACTGAAAACAAGAAAATAATGCTATTTTGTTTCACAGGAAAAAAAATATGAAGCATGTTCATTCTATAAGTAATGGTAAGTAACAGATAAATGTTGTTTGCACCATGTAACAGTATTTCCTCTGGTGATAACTCAGGGGAGCTAAAGACAAGATTTTACGGGCATTGGCAGGTGGTAATTTCGGACGTGGGCCAGATTGCACTGGTGAGATGCATCATTCCCACAAGTCACATGGTTAAATCAATGAAACAGCACCCCTCAGGCCAGTCAGTACAATTTTGAAGTTCTACAACATCCCCTGGCAGGTGGCACCATCATCAGCTGACAGTCTTGTAATCACTTTCTTTAGTACACAAGGCTTGTACACTTTGTACTTGAATTGTCTTATTGATTTTGTCCTGGAAAAAATCTCTCGGTATTTCTCTCAATACTAGAGAAAATACACAGAGTAATAAATGGGTTGAAATGAGAATACAGCTACTTTACTGGAGAACTATTGAAATGTTGCTTTTAAAGTTACATTAAAAAGCATCACAGTAAAAGAAAGCAATGACACAACCAAATCCCCCTATAATCGCAACAATTTTTGACCCTCTTTATCACAGTATCTGTCAGATTTATTTTGCACTCTTTGGGTAAACATGGGGAAATCATTCCCGAGGGCATACTGATTAGCCCAGGGGGAATGGTAATGAAATACACTACCTGCCTGAGAGAGTGCCTGCTTTATTACTCTATTATACATGAAAGGAGCTGAGGGCTCTTAGAAGCCCTCCTTCAAAGCAGGAATCATTGCCTCACATCTCCCTCATGCCAGTTTCCATTCAGGCCCCATTAATTGCTGTTTATTTTGCTCCATTTTCGCAAATGAAATGGAAGCCATTCCAGACTGGGAATGGAAGAGATTTTTTTTTTCTAAGTTTTGTTCTCTGTATGCTTCTTGAAAAAATATGAATAAAAAAAAAACAGAGGAAATATCACAGCTCAAATACAAATTACTCTCTAAATGTTTGACTGAGGGTGATAACTGCTTTTTCAAATTAGGCAAAGAAAGACCAGATTTATAGTGCTGGTGTTCAGTTGGAAAGTGACAATGATTAAGTTTATAATTTAGACTAGACAAAGGTTGGTTAGTCAGTAGGTTGGTCAAGCAGTTTGGTCCAGACTAAGATGTCTTGAAAACTTTTGGCTGGGTTGCCATGAAATGTTGTACAGACACGGAGAATGAATCCTACTGATGTTAGCGATCTCCTCAATCTCCTTTAGTGCCACCATGAGGTTGGCATTTGTGGTTTTGAGTGAAATGTCTCAAGAACTGGATTCCATTGATGGATTGCCAAGAAATTTAGTAAGTGCATAGACACTGATTTTCCCATCAGTATGACTGGTGATTCATTAACTGTTCATCTAGCACCACTACCAGGTATAAAATATGTACTTTGTCCAATAATTTGGTTTGAATACCTGAAAAATTAAAGGCTTTCACGTAAGGTTCAGCTGTACCTGTTGTTGTTAGCAACAACACGTTAGCATTGTCATAGATACAATGATAAGCTAGCATGGTGCAAGGTAAAATTCTGCAAGAACTCTACTTCAAGGATTATACATAAAATTCTTAAAACAAGACAAACTGTAAAATAGAAGAATAACCAGAAAAATAAGAGTAAATATGACAAAGTTATTAGCTATACAACGTAAATACTTGTCTAGTGTGACAACAGCACAGCCAGCAGTCCACCATCTGTTCCCACATACTTTCAGGTGCAGTATTGAGTGTAGGTTACCTGCATTATTGCAGCACTAATAGAAATCTATTGGTGGGACACATGAGACGTGCATACTGAAAAATATGTCTGAGATGCCTCTTTTGTTGACAAGCCTTCAACCACTTGATCATGACACAGTGGAGAAGCAGAGAGGAGAGTGAAAGAGAGCTACACTTAGGTCACATGGGGTTATATGAGACAATTCAAACCTTTCACTCAATATATAAAAGATGTAGATGAAAATTGCTTTCCTTTCATTTAATAAGTACATGTTAGTTTTATCAAACTAATCTGGTGTCTGAATGGACTTGTACTTAATAACCAATTTGTTTCCATGGTCTTGATATTTTAGTCCTTTGGTCTATATGTCCTTGCCTCTGCTGCATTTTTTTTAAATCTCTGGTGGTAAGAAAATTTATCCCACCCTGTGATGAATGCTAACGCACTTTTGTGACAATAGAGATGACACTGTGTGTAGGCTACATGATTATCCTGTTCTATTTTAATCCCAGCACGGCTTTTCTTCCCAGAGATTTGCAGGGATGTGCGACACGCAGATGACCCCTCCACAAGAAGTGGCAGAGTGTTGTTGTAGCCTATGTATTTTTTATGTTGACAGCACATTGTGCTACTGCATTTTGAGATTATTTTGTATTAAATATTGAAGTTGATAAAAGTATTTTGGCTGATTGGCACTTTTCATGTCTCTGAAAGGAGGACTTAATTCTGGCTTGTTAAACTTGCATTTAACATTCTGCTTTGTTGTGTATGATCCTATTCTTTGTGTGTCTGCATGACAAAAATATAATGTGTGAAAATAAAGTGCTACTTGATTAATTAAAGTATAAAAAGTGGATTAAAATATTCCTGCAAATATGGTGGTTAACTTCAAGTTACGAAAATTGTTTTACATAATTATTCTATAAAAACTACTTCATCAGCCGAAAGAAATATCACACACTGGTGCTAACTAATTGATAGAAAATACAATGTAATGGAAGCATTAAAAAACAGGTTATAACATTACAACAAGTTACAGAAGTGAACGTACATGTACCGGATATATAACGGGTGGAAGTATGGTCAGGCACTACTGTGCAAGGAAGTGTATGAAGGAATGATATTTTGTAAAGAAACTCTAGGCCCACATTTTTTGTACAGTTAGTAAATTATGTGCAGCTGGGGAGAGGGGGCTGTCTGAAAAGATGGGTTCTCGTGCTATGGTGGCACGTCAATAGTGACTCTGGAGCCCTTGCTGTGAGGATAAGATGTCATTAGAGAGCTAGGACATGGAGGAATTGCAGCCAGGTGGTCAAAGGTTAGTACAAGGATAGAGCAGCAACACACCCAGAAGACGCGTAGGGCAGCCATGAGTAGGGCTGAGGGCGGCTCGGAGATGAGGGTGTGTTGCTCCCTAGAGGCTGGAGGGAAAACAGGAAGAATGTGAAATGCATCAATTTGGGAAGGCCGCAGACAAGGGCATGAGTTGCGCAGGGCAAAGAGAGGTGGAGAGAGAACATGCAGAGACCTGAACCAAGAGTGAGTCACTGCAATCCAGCAGTTTCATTTCCCTCTAACTGTTTCATTTCAGTTGGGTGGTGCTACGAATGGTGTGGGGGGGTTGAAGTAATGACACAGCCTTGGGGGACTGAGGTGAGGAGAGCAAGGTCACATAGAACGGAAGAGGGGAATGATGATAGTACAATTCACGTAAC
Source organism: Lutjanus campechanus (assembly GCA_027495735.1). Lineage (NCBI taxonomy): Eukaryota > Metazoa > Chordata > Actinopteri > Lutjaniformes > Lutjanidae > Lutjanus > Lutjanus campechanus. The sequence goes on along the minus strand of JAJHUR010094057.1, from coordinate 7,801 downwards.
TAATGTTTTGTGCCTGAGTGTATAACTCCAATGCCCGGAAAGTTGGGGGGATGTGTAAAATGTAAATAAAAACAGAATGCAATGAATACAGTACAAAGACAAGATATTTAATGTTCAAACTGATATGTTTTTAAAGAAGTTGTCACAGGGGCATCTATACCACCTTTTCTTTTAACAAAAATCAGTAAGGGCACTGAGGACACTAATTGTTGAAGTTTTGAGAGTGATATTGTTTTTCATTCTTGCTTGCTACAGGACAACTCAACAGTGTTTCCAAGCTTCTATACAATTATGTGAGTTTTTAAGACAGTTAATGTAATTTTTAATTCATTGCTGCCTGAGGGGTCAAAGGTCAGAGGCAATTAATGTTGGTTTTCAGCCTTGCCCCTTACGTGCAGAGAGTTGAGATTGGTAGGCAGCCCACTGACCACGCCGCAAGTAGAGGGGATTGAAGGAGAAAGACCCACCATCTGTTGACTTTTCAGATATGATAGGGCGAGCTCAGCTGGAGTGCAGGGCCCTGACAGGCATTGCAAGTCTGAGGCAATTCGTTCTATGAGGGAGCGACTGTGTAATGATGTGTTCTGTCCCGCTTCCAAGCAGGATTTTGGCAGCAGTTCTGGATAAGTTATCAGTGTAATATTAAGGGTGGTCTTGGTGCACCCACACAAAACAGCAGGAGTCTCTTTTGCATGCAACAAAATTGTTAATCAATTTTTCACCATCCTGTAATCATTACTTCAGAAGTGGTAGTGTGGGAGCATTTTTTAGCAAGAACATGAGCTCAGTTTCATGCTTTGTTGTCTCAGGCAGATGTGTCGATCTGAAAAGCAGCTTGATTAGGCATTTTACTGTTGCTATTTTTTGGCCTCATGAGTATTGTTGGACAAAAGTGCAACATTAGTGAGCGCACAACCAGTGATTCGAAGGTTGAATTGGCCCTCTTCCTCAATATGTAACTTATGAAGTGCACTGTAATACAACTGGCTTATAACATAACATTGTATGTTGCTGTTGTCTTACGACTAATGATGCATTGATTTTCTTGGCCAATTCTGATTTCTGACTTTTTTAAAGAACTATAATTGACAGAATACACAAACACTTTAATATCTTTTCTTTCATGGAAAATTAAACTGTATGTTTTGTAATAAAACACCGGCTATTAAGTAACTTTTACATTTTCTCCAAAAGTGCTCCAGGTTACTGCAAAGCCTTATTATATTATCAAGCTGAAAAATATCCGATTCCGGTCAGCGGCCGATCAATTGGTGCATCCCTTCTGAAGACATAACATTAATAGGAAATTTTGATAACTTTACCTGTCTCGACAAAATTACAAGATCAGCCATATCTGTTCTAGGTTTACATGTAACCAATCTGTATGAATGGTACAACAGGTATGGTAAAGCAGTTTACTTGGTTTTGCTATCATCATATTACTTTATTACATATCCATAAATACCTTCACCTCATTGCTATACAGCCTACAAACAGCTGTGCTTAAAAGATAAAAATACTTAGAATACTAAAATACTAGAAATAAATTATGTCTTCCCTTCACTTGCTTCCAAAAAAATAAATAAATAAATGCATACGATATCCAGATTAAAATCTTTGCAACAAGAGGTGGTGAAAACACTGCTGCTTTTGTTTTCAGGGGGCTCAACACAAAATGAAAGTTACTTGTAGTTGCTTTAAGTTTAGACACTTAATTCAATTTGATTAAGGTGGGCAAAACATAGTGATCAAGACACGACCTCCAGTTTCCATTATCAAAGTCAAGTCAAGTACTTTGCCCATCCATTATCTTCTTCTTCACCATTTCTTTACATGCACTAAGATGACACCACTTCCTACCTTTGCACAAAATGTGAGAGGGACCTGGCTGCAGACCTCCAACCTCCATGGTTGACAGGACACGTGACCTCCACAGCAGAAGATGTTTTTATTTTTGTTTTTTTCCCGTGTGAAGGCCGCATTCTGCGTAATCACTATTTCATTCTTAAAATTGGCACATAACAAAATTAGCACACTGATTAAAAAAAAACATATAAACAAAGTTTATTCATGAAATATTTTAAAAGTCTATTGGGTCTATAGACTTCATACAATAATTTACTTTGAGGATATGAAGTTAATTCAATAAGTCTTTAAAATGTCACCTATTCTGTAAATTGCTGCAAAGTTTACATAAAATTTCACAAAATACACTTAACATGGAGAATACACCAATAAAAGTAAAAAAAAAAAAAAAAAAAAAAAAAAAAAAAAAAAGGGCGTAGAGAGCCGAATGCACAGCGTCTGTCAGCGTCCTGTCTGCCTCTTACACAAACGGCTAAGCTAACGTTAGCACTGGATTTAGTTTAGCTCACAAATTGAGAGTCACAAATCCTGTCGCCCAGTCTGAAGGTTGATGTTTTGTCATTCATTGCGATGACTCGTCAGATCGTGGTGTGTTTTTAATGGACTGTTACAGAACACAGAGTTATTAATAGACTCGCGAGATCGTTCATGGGTCTGGGGTTACCTTCGAGACTCGATCATCAGTCTCTCCCTCCTCTCTTTGTCTTGTTTCATTTCCATTCATGAATAAAACTAACATTGAATTGTAGTGATGTGTCTTAATGATGGAAGTGGGACCGGGCGAAGGTGCAATTTAAAAGATTGTGTGAAGCATTTAGCCTTTTAAAATAGATAATGAATAAAATTTGTGGATATATGTTTTTTTTTTAATTTGTGTGCAAACTGCAAACTTTAAGAACCAAACTAAGAAAAATCATAATGTGGCCTTCACATGAGAAAAAAACACGACAAGATGAACATTTTCTGCTATGGAAGTCACGTGTCATTGATACACGAACAGAATTTGTAGGTGAGACAGCTGGGTGTAAACATGATTTTCTAGCTCACTAATTTGAGTTCACAAAAAAATAGTGCTTGGTCACTTGAATGGCCTTTCCCTGAGTTGGTACTCTATGTGGTATTCATCCAGCTTACTGAGAGGCACCTGAGTAGCAAAAGCAGGCTTGAGGTTGACAGCAGGTCAAGAGGCAAATGGAGCCAGGAGAGGCTCAATGAGGACAATGGGGCAGACCTGTGCCCATGTTAACCTCTCCTTACTGTATATCTGTAGGTGGTAGGGAATAGGAGCTTGGAGATGAGCCAAAGAGCTGACAGAACTGTGCCTACGTTACCATGGTGGTGCAGTGAGAGTCTTACCTGAAAGCCAGCCTATCTCCACAAGGACTGTTCACTTTATTCCTGAAATAGAAATTCTCTGTGTTGGCACAGGTGGTACATAATCTCATGTAAGCACACGGTGCGCTATATTTCGGTGACAGTTTGCCAAATACAACTGAACAGAAATAGAATCATATCCTCAATTGATTCAATAGCAGAATGAAGGAAATTTGCTGTGATAGAATAAAGGCAGTGTTCATGGGAGCATTGCAATTTACTATTAAATACAGCAAATCTGGACAAGGGGCATTTGATGGAGAAAAAAAATATTTGTTGATCTTTCCATTCAAGATGGGCACGTCTTTGGAAATAGCTACATCTAACACACTCATGTGTGACTGCATCACCGGAGTGGATCTGGTTCTTGTAAGGCAAATAAAGACTTAACCATGTCGCAGGCAATTTAGTCGAGGCTTGATTGTTTGGACAAAGTATCAATTGATATTTCTCAATATCACGCCAACAACACAAATTTCAGCCTCCAAAGTTAGACTGAAGAGTCATTGCAGGACTACATTAGTTTTGTCTACCTAATTCTTTTTCTATATTTTATAGGATAATTATATGTTTTATAAGTAAAAGCTGACTGAACTATAGTAGCCATAACTGTCAGATAAGTGGAGCACAAATTAATATTTCCCTGTTGTTGAGTAGATGTGTAAAGTAGCATAGTAGCATATAGTAAGTCATAAACTATACCTTTTAAATTATGGCGAGCAGCAAGAGCTTTCCAGGTGATTTCTTGATTATGTGTTGTATTGATGTATGGGGGTTTTCTTTAACAATTTAATGATCAGAAAGGCTGCTTTCAGTTTTGTTTCCATGGGTGCAGTAATGTCAGCAAACACCGTGGGGCAAGTAAGGAACAAAAGTAAAAAGCTGTAATCTTGACAGAACAAAAGACACTCTCCTCAGACAACGGAATTAAATAATCAGAGGAGGTTGCACTGCTTTGCCTGGTGTGTAAATGTGCACAGTGTCTCTCTCACTGGGGAGACAAACCCTATGTCCCAGCCATAACCCATCCGATATTAATCAGAATGTAAATTTTTCTGATACATGCATCACTAATACTCACTCTCCTTTTATGGAAGTATTTGGTTCTTTAGCTGCTAAATGATCAAATGTTCACTAGTCTGTTGCTTACTTTGTCTGCTATTTGGTGGTAAGCAGGTAGTGTACAGTGGGTCTTTTACCCTTTTTTTTATGACTAAAGCTACCCTCTGTGGATGAAAACCAATTATATAGCCATGAGATGGTGACACTCCATGTAGAACTGAGCAGAATTACCCCAGTACATAGACAATATGCAATCATTGATTCATTGTTAATATAAAACATTGATTGTAACTGCAATATACGTTGTTGAAGCACCAGCTTTTTGTACACACCACCTCATGTTATCAGCAGATAGTCCTCCATGTGTGTTTAAGTAGTCTAAAAGGTCTGTCATGTTCACAGAAGAGACAGCTTTACAAGGTTACCTTGTAATGAGTCGCTTTGCCAGGCCATCCTCTCATCTAATGTTCCTGTTGCTGCTGTTAGGAGCCCAAATCATGCTATCATTGTGTATACAGGGCCGACCAGGTCCATCATTAATACTGCTCTTATCATTCTGTCTGCCATGATTTCCATCCAAGGCTTTGTTATCAGTGAGACCCATATCAAACCGTGTCTGTCTTGTTGGGACATACAGCAGAAGATTTGCTACAAGGCACACTGTCTGTTAGCTGTTGCCTGTTGGCCAGCAGAACACACCACAACCTTGACATTAATGATTCAATGAGCACAGTAATTGAGTGCCTTTCTCATTTCCTGGCAGCTACAATACAAAGCGAGTTGTGGTGAGACAGGAGAGATACAGAAGGAGGAGGATAAGAGGGTGAAAGAAAAAGGCTTATGGGGAAAAAAAACTAAAGGTAGGAGAAAGAGATAGGAGTGAGTGAGGAGGATAAGACACAGAGGAAAGGAAATAAGGAAGGCAAGTAAAGTGTGGGGCAGGATGGGGAGAGGATCAGAGGCAGAGGACAGCGAGGAAAGAGATTGCATTAGCTCATCATCCCAGTGGACCTGGCTGTGCTCTGAGGTTGACAGTCCTGAGAGCTCCTGTCCTTCAGCCTTCCCATGTGTCTGTAGTATTATCTCCTACTTACCATAGAGGGCCAGGCATTCAGCGCTACAAATCACATTCTTTTTTAAACTTACTTTAGAAATAATATAGGAAGTGTGCTAAAATTCCTGCCATGAACTCCATGGAGGCTTGCCATTATCTCAATTTCTCACCCAAGTCTACCATTCTGCTGAAGTGGTGGAGCAGTTATACTGATATATGAAATTATAGTGTAATTTCTAGTTCATGTTCATTTGAAACCTGGTGCTCCTGTGGCATTTCACTGAACATAATAATCATCATTGCTATCATCTTTTTTTCCAGCAATAACCTGTATTCATTTGGTTTCAATGACAGATCGTGAATTTGGCAGAGTCCCATCAAAAGTAGTCAGACAAGTGGTTATTTCACAAAGAGCAGCTCTCTAACATGGAGTGTCAAGAGTCACGCATGTTTTTATTGCAAACGAGCGTACACGAGAGGGTTTGTGGCTTCATTGTGTCTTGCCATCCAAGATGCAAAAACATGCTAGAACAGAACAAATATCAAATCAGAGACTGTTTTTTTTGGTACAGGCTCTGTTTCAATCATGAATGTACCCTTAAACATTTCCATTAAACACACAATATGTAAGTTCTGCTATTAGGGGTCTCTCACATTAAAACAATGACAAAAGTCTTAGTTTGATGACATCAGAGGCAGTGTTGGATCAGGGGAGTTGTTTACTTTATTCTTAAACAACCATCATTGCCGTAGAAAGTCTAATGCGAAATCATTTTCATGGAAATGATTATTTTCAAAGTTTTAGTCATGTTCCCATGTTTTCATCATAAATACAACGAGGCCTCACCAATATCCAGTGAGCAAACACTACGAAAAACAAAAAAACAAACAAACACATAATTAAACAAGGATATAATTTACTTCTACCCTATCAAAGCTGCACACATTATTAAGTAAGTAATCACACAAGCAGTTGCAGGTAAAACAGGTAACTTACCCTTCACTAAGCCCCTCCCTCTTTAGTTGCTGTTTCTGTGCCTGTCAAGCTTTCCATTCTCACACTGCACAGATGCCATTTATTGTGATAATGTTGGCACACACTGTTAAACTCTGGATGGCCGAAAAACTTGTGTGATTTTCTGCCAGGCATGATCAAGTAAAAGGCTTGTTGGCTGATATTTGTCTTGAGTGTAACCTTCTTTCCTCTAAACAACAGTGGCAGATTTAACATTGAAATTGGCAGCATTTGTTGAAACACGAGGTCCTTGATCCCACAGAGAAATAAACAAAAGCTGCTTCTTGTTACTGGCTGATGACCGTGATGACTCTCACTAACAGATTTCATAAGTGCAGCTGGCTAATGTGAGCTAATGCTAATGCTTAAACTCTAGTGGACTATTAAAGGTTTCCATCTGACACATCTTAAACCTGTGAAAGTATATTAAACATGTAAAGTTACTTAACAGCTGCATACATGATATAACATTAATGTTAAAAGAGGGAGGCTAAAGCTACACCCCAGCAAACATTGGTCAGATGGTGAAATATCACACATGTATGTATATGATAGAAGTGCAGCGGACTTTGAAACTGTCACCCATCCAGACACGCCTGACTGTCATTGCAAATGCAGCGGCAGCACAAGTTTGGCTGGAGGTAACGTTACTGCAGCTAGTAAGCTAGCATTAGTTAGACATACTAATGTTTGCAGCTTATGTTAATGCAGGTAAAGACAAAGTTAAATCCACTCCCCACATGCGTGCTTTTGTGCATTACATGAAATGTGACATGACTCATGAAACAGAGTATCACTGGTCTCAGAGTCTCCTGCACTCCACTTCAACATGGAGAGAAATGCAATGCTTGACAGGCCTACAACACCCTAGTCATGTTTGCTAAGCTATGATTAGACGGTTGCTGTTAGCAGGAGGTAAGGGGATGCAGAGGGTCAACTTTATTAGAGCTTATAGCAGATAGCAGTGGAAACACCAACACTCACCCAGTGCTCTGAGCTCACAGTCCAGGCAAACTCAAGTCAGCTAAAGCAGCATGAATAATGAGCTAACTAGCTAACTGCAACAACAGTTAACAAATCACAGTTACTGTGGTGATATACTGCCCCCTATTTGTTTTTGGTATGAATTCAATAGGTAGAATAGAATAGAATAGAATAGAATAGAATAGAATAGAAATACTTTATTAATCCCCAAGGGGAAATTCATTTGTCTGTAGTAGTCTCATCTATTAGTATAAGAATTATAGAGTCTGATGGCAGTTGGTATGAAAGATCTTCTGTATCTCTCTGTCCTACAACGAAGAGAGAGCTTCCACCACCATTATTTCTTTGGTCCATCAAGGTGTTATGCAGTGGATGATCCATGTTGTTTAGGATGGCCTCCACCATCCTCATTGTGTCTCTCTCCACAACTTCCTCCAGAGAGTCCA
>JAJHUR010094056.1:9597-39309 GCA_027495735.1 Lutjanus campechanus | reverse complement strand
TCCCTCCTGTCAAACACGCTTTGGGGAAGTGGCTCCTTTCATTTGGGCGGCTATCTTTGTTACACAGGGGTCATTACATGGCTAGGTGAGCTACACTGAGGGTTTGATGGGCAAGCTCATCATACGGGGTCATGAAAGGACAGTGAGCGAAGAACGTGTGCGTTGCATCAGGCCACGTGGACATCCCGATGATGGTAATGTAAACTGAGGTAACCTGGCCACTGGCGCGCTCTAACATACATGTAATTCCAGCGCAGCGCAGGGTGATTTGAGATGCTAGCTCATCAGAGGGGTATGCGCAATTAACAGTGGTTTGAAAATATAAACTAAGTCAGGGGTTACAGGAGGACACAAGCTCTAATCAATTACAGACAATTTAAATTAAAACCGTCTCTAAACACCCCTAAATCAGTATGAAAACACAAGGTAAAGGAGAAATATGTAATGTATTTACTGACCATGATGTGCCATAAGAGATTAAGGAAGTTTAAACACTGACTTCTTTGACAACAACGCTACAGTCAACATGTTCCTCTTTAAAATTTCATAACTGTTATTTAGAGTTAAAATGAATGTCAAACATTCACCAAATGAGTCAATGTGTGTTTATCAGTCTTAAGAAATCAAAAATATATTTTTTAGAAGAAGTACATGCTTATAACTGTAAAACAGCAAAATGTTCATGGAGTCTGGCAGGTGGTAAAGCAGGCTGACAGCTATAAACAGCTGAGGGATGCTGGGGAGTTACATATTTCTCCTTTAATTGAACACTTAGTGCATTTCAAGCCTACCTTGCTCTGACTGTACTGTCCGTACTGGTAGGATGGATGGTGGTCCATGGCGTAGGCTGGGGAGGTGTAGGAAGGTGGGCAGTAAGACTGGGTGCTAGGCAGGGTGGGCATACTGGTCAGGCCCGGGAGAGCCTCCAGGCGCTGGGAGCCATGACAGCTGGCAGCCATGCCGCCGTTAGGCTCCAGGCCTCCGGTCAGAGGGGAGAGGGCAAAGTCACTCTGGGACTGATGCGGCACTCCACCTGGGTTCAGTAGGCCCATTACCTGAAGGGGGACATGGGAGGAAAACCGGGTGATTAGAAAAGAACAGAATTAAATAGAAAAGACACAAGTCACACCATAACAATCAAAATAAAATATCACAAAATAAACTACTGACATTTGACTTTAAGTCCCACCTATTCAGCATTTATAAGACTTTATATTTAGATTTTATTTATTGGGGCAAACAAAAGAGAGTTGGCTTCTCATGCGATAGTTTGTATTTGCTCTGCTGATCTACATCAGGCCTTAGATTTTTCTTAACTTTTTATTTATTTTCTTTTATGTGCTGCACATGCACAATAACCAATAATCAGTACTTTACCTCTGTGATTCTTTCTCTTTTTTATATAAAGGGTGGGTGGAAGAGGGATTATTGCTTTATTTTCATGTATCATTTGCTCATCAAGTATTTTGGTTTAGTTAGTTTGTGATGTTGAAGTTTTGTCCACTTCAAAATGTCTATATACAGAACAAATACAGTAAATATATGCGTTGTATATTCTTCTCTATAATTATTATTCATATAGCACTCTGGCAATACTGATTTTCATTATGGTTATGTCAATAAAGTTATTTGAATTAGCACTATATAAACATTTAATAAATGGTTTTTAACTGATTATAATGTAATTGTAAACAGATGCAAGTGTTTATTAATATATAACTATAACTCATCCTGTGGACACTTGTGTAGGCTGATGTATAAACAGATCATGAATGACAATATAGTAAAAAAAAAAAAAAGTTGCAGTATGTCCTCATAATTGTAAATGTTTATCTAGTGCTTACAATAAAGTGTAACCAGTAAATCTTAAATTGAAAAATACAAAGCAAAATTTGACGTGACACCATTCAATTAACTTTTCCACTCTGCTCAGGTGGACTGAAGCGTCGGCCTCTCTCCTTGTTCATTGTCAGAAAAACATTATTACTGGCTTCCTTCACACATGTGGTTTCCCTTTGCTCTGCTTGACTGATTGAGGAACTGGATGGTGGCGAAATAGTTCAACCTTTTAGCCAACTAGTGTTTTCTGTTAGAGTTATCCTGTCAAATGTCTGTATTTTTTACTTTTATTTTTCCTCATCATGACACCTGTGGGCTCCTAGCCACGTGTGACTAATTGAATAAATAGAACAGAAATAAAGAGTCTAAAAGTCTAACATTGGCTAATAATTATATAAGAAGAATATTTAAACAGGAAAATGTTAAGAATGTGATATGTTTTAAGCAGAATTCAGTCAGATTTCTATGTGTCCATTGATGTACTGGGCCTCTTTAGAGTAAAGCGCTTTCTCTTATTGTCTCTTTTCCCCTGGCTTTCTCTTGATGCCCTAAAATCACCGTGTCCTTGTGAGGCCGGGGTGAAGAGGCCAAAGGGTACGTGGGAACGAGGAGTAGGGTGTGTTTGTGTATGTGTGTGAGAGCTACCTCTCCTATGTGTGTATTTAACAGTAGGTGTGTGTGTCGGTGTGTGCACGGTCATGTGTAATATAAGCATTTTTTGCTCTGATGTCAGGGCTGCAGGGGTATCAGTGATACATCGTGAACAGCTGCACACAGGTTTGCGTGAGAAGCCAAGTCGTGAAAATGTCTAAAAATTGAAGTTAAAGAGAGAACAAGAGTTACAGTCCATGTAGGAGACCAACACATTGAATCAAACACATTGAAAATAACCCGGAAGGACCCAACTGACAGCCAGCTGGCACACACACACACACACACACACACACACACACACACACACACGTACATACAGTGAGGGAACCTCAGGTGTCTTTAATGTGTGTAATTTACAGTTTTGTCTGTCAGAGTGATCTGACCTCACACATCTGACCAACACATCACTGCGGCCTACCGCCAAACCATTATTTCTCTCACTGCTGAGGATGTGTGATATACTGTAAAATACAAACGTCTGTTGCACATAAAGCCCATAAAAATGACAATATTTATATATTTAAGGTGCCAGAAAATACTAGTTCAATTCAGTCACCCACAAATCTTCATGCAACAGAGAGCCAGTTTTCACAGGAAAACGCAAATTTCCTCAAATGCATAGTAGTATATAGAGCATAAATTAACATGAAAATAAACATTGATTTAAAAAAAAAGAAGCAATAACTAAATACCTTGGAACTTCATATTGATAGGATGCTATGCATATGGGAATTTGTGGTTTTTGCTGTGAACTCTGTTGCGAGTCATCAGTGAAAGCTTTTACTCACACATATTACTATTATTACTTAACACATGTCTTATGTTTGCCATCTGCCATCTTAGCTCTTTGTTCATAAAAATAGGTCTGCAAAGTCACAAAGACCAAAGGGACCAAAGGGAAAACACTCCTGCTGAACCGCCTGGGACGCCTTGTTTGCAATCCAGCCATTTAAGCTTAAAAATGAGCATACAGTAATATGTCCACTTTAAACGTGTTTGTTTGGACTATAAGTTCTAACGTTTGTATATTTCAAATATATGTGTTAAATGTGTGTAGGAAGTAATGAATTACAACTACTCATGTTACTGTAATTAAGTCATTTTTGGGTACTTTAATGAGTATTTTTTGAAGTCTCTATTTTTACTCTTAATCAGTATGGATTACACTATGTAATCTGCAAATTTCAAAATCATTTCATAATTTGCTAGTCCGAGTTGGGAGTAATTTAGACTGAAGAGAAACAGAACCAGTAGTTTAACTTTTGTTGAGTAACATTTCAGTAATGTAACAGCACTTCTACTTGAGTACAGCTTTTCAGTGCTCATTCCACCACAGGTCTTTTCCTTAAAGCGTCAGAAGAATTTGTACTGTTTATTAAAACACTTAATCAATGGAGTTATAGCTGATATAAAAACTTAAATATGAAGTTTTCTGGTGGCTTCATGTGAAGATTTTTTTCTGCTATCTCCAAAATATTTTAGCCGTAACAGTTGTTGGTGTGGTATGTATTTGTGCCAGAGGGTCTGTGTCTATCTACATGCTCGTGCGTTCATGCACTCTCTGTCTGCAACTGAAACGGCAGCAGTTCCTGATGGTGTCTGTTTTGAGGTTGTTCCGGGGATTAGGTCTCAGGGGGGTGCAAATCCCGGCCGCTCGCTTCCTTGGTGAGAAAGGGTTCCTTTGGTATGCACCAGATCAGCAGTGAGACGCCAGAGATCCCGCACCACGGGGAAACCACCGGCCCGACTGAAGCTCCGCATACAGAGCTAACTGCCCAGACAAGAATATCACCTATCTAAAGTAAACCTTATCCATATCAAAACTCTGCTGCGCTCTAATGTGACCATATCTGGAGCTAACTGAACCTCTGAATCTCCTGATGGATACAGAATAGCAGATAGAGTAGAGGCGCTTTTATAGACAGATTCAGAGTTCAGATAACCAGATAATTCCAGGGAGGATTTAACACAAAATGGACCAAGCTGCGTAGCTATCCGAGAAAATTGAAGCCATAAAGTTTTCTAAGTGCAGAGAGGTCTTCTTCTATTAACTACCAATGTCATAGAATTTAATCAATTCTCATTTCCTCCCTCTTATTAAGTGAAAATCAGGGAATTAATTCTATCCTCGTCCGAAATGGAGGAAACTGTATTGCAATATACATTCAAACAGCTGCAATGAATACATGAATTAAAACAAATTAGCCAACAAAGTGAGTCATTTGCATAAATTACACACTTTGTTACAAGGGGATAGATTACTTCATTCCAATCAATTAAGACACTGGAACATTCTGTGATTGCAATTCCAGACAGAGAAAACATTCCAGGCACGAGATGAGATGTCCACGCCGTACGGAGCTGCCCGCTAAGGTTAATGCTGAAACCATCCACAAGGCCGCGGCACCTTTGGCCTCTTTATTGGAGGTAAAGTCACTCAGTGACCCTGTGGGTGTGTGAACTCGCGCCACAGACGTGCGCTCAGTTACAGGAGGGCAGGTTTGCATGCCAGTTACGCTTTGACTTTAAAGTCTTTAAAGGTACAATATGCAGGATTTGTTAGTTGCTGTTTGTAAACACCACCAGAAAAATAGTTGATTGTTTGGTTTCATTCCCAGGTGGTGAAATACCGACACTTTGGGTTCACATTAAATTCTAACAAGTTAAGTTTACTTAAAAAAATTAGGAAACCAATTACCTTAGGAAAAGTAAGTAAAGAACTGTTTTAAGTTGTGCATTACTGCCAACAAATTTTTAAGAAAAAACATGTAAATATTATAGAATGAAACAGGTACGAGAGCAAAACAGTACTGAAAACTCAGTCTATACTTTGTTTTTTGTTAGTTTGTTTTTTTTGGAAAATATGGCAGAGTATTCCTTTAAGTATAGTACAAATTATGAGTTAGTAGGTGTGGGTACAATTCCAGTATAATACCTGGACTTCGATACTGGTTCCTGAATGATACCAATTTTAGAAAATCCATTTTAACAAAATAAAAATTTGACAGATTACAGTACGATTTAGTATTATTTTTCAGTTCCTTTTTACACCCCCAAAGGAGTTTCGTAACATAATAAATACCTATTTACCACAGTGTGGTTAAAATTAAGTTGTTTGTTTCAACTTTCAACTGGTATTTTCCACCAAAAATAAAAGACAATGTGAAGATTTACTCCTGAATATTGAAATAACAAGATATTTTTCAATACAGTACAGACTTGAAGCAATTCCATCTGTGTCATAAAAGTTTCAAAGTTCAGTACCCAGCCCTCTGAGTTGGCCAAGTTGGCTAAATTTAAAGCCGTCGACCACTGTCGCACATTTGACATCTTCACTCTAGTGTGTCTCTCTTTACTTTTATCTGTCCAATGACTACTACGAATAACGTTTTAAAAGAAAATATGACTGGTTCTTGAGGAGGAAACAACAAATTCTAGTCCATAACTAGAGCTCGTATATCAAAGCAGTCAATTATACCTTCAGCCACAATGGTGCCACCTACCACTCTCTGACCGTGCACCCTGGCAGCCACAACAAAGATCTCCTTTTTTCCAATATATATACATCCTCGGGCATTCACAAAGTAACAAACCTGCCTGAGGCAGTTTTTTATCAGTGCCTGACAGGAGTCTGAGATTCTCTCTCATGGGAATTAGTACCCAGCATGCATTGCATGTGGGCCGGCCACCCTTTGTGGCGGTTAAAAGCTCGTTTTCCGCCTGTTAGTCCATCTTCTGGGCTGGTAGGGAGCCACTGATGGACACTGATGACTGTGTAATCGACCATAATTGTCTTTTCAGTTTTGATTTGTGTCATCATCCGACATCCATACATCCGTCCTCATGTCTGGTCCCTTCTCCCCTCCCCAAAGACTGACGTTTGCCACATTTTAAATTCATCAAACAACCCGTCAGAATAAACAAAAATGAAAAGCTACCGTGTTTCTTAGCCTAACAAGGTTTTCATCAATGTCACCGCAATGACACCTCAGAGGTCGAGTGTGTGTTTGTGTGTATCATTATCAGTCCATATGGTGCGTTTCATGAATGCCACGGTGTCCTGTTTCATGGTATGATAACATATGTGTGTTTGTTTGAGACAGAATTTATGGGTGTATATTTGCAAATATTTGCAGATATTCATGGATTTTTGTGTATTTATATGTAATACTTTAAGAATGGATGTAAAGATGTACCTGCGGCGAGAGGCTGTTGCTGATGGTGGGGTTGACAGTGTTTGTGTGTCCTGTCGGTGCCACAAAGCTGTCCGAGTATCCTGAGAAGCTGTGACGTCCAGAAGACAGGCAGTACGCCGAGCCTCCATCCTGGGAGCCTGCGGACGAGCTGAGCCCACTCTGGTGCACGGAGGTGGGGGGCAGCGGCTGTGGTCGGTGGACTGTACTGGGCTGCTCGGATCCTGCTGAGAACAAAAAACACGTTGCTTAAAATCCCATTTTGCTTTCATCAAGAATCATTTTGCTGCTGTTATAGATAATTCCTGATTCAATGCTATCAAATCTGCAATAGCCTTACTCAATTCTGTCATTTTAAAGAACCAGTGTGTTGGTTTTAGTGACATCTAGTGGTAAGATTGCAGATTGCAAACACCTTATCTCACCCTCCCCTTCCAAGCATGTAGGAGGACCTATGGTGGCCACAGATCTCAAGGAAAACACCACAGGCCCTCTCTATAGCCGGTGTTTGGTTATTTTCAGGTGATTATACAGTGATGAAAACATATTTATTAATATCATATTCCATTTATGCCATATTCTGCCAATAAAATCAGGTAAATCTTACTTAAGTACTTACTTAAGTATACGTTTAAAGTATATTTGGGTGTGTTCAGCTGCACCCACCTTGGGCTATAGAAGTAGGGGTATAGGGGCTGTCAGACAGCTGATAGGGCTGCAGGCCTGACATGGCTGATGGAGGGAAACCGCCGGGGATGAGGTGGTTAAATGCCATCAGTTGACTGGCTCCTGCTTGCTTCCTCCACCGGGCTCTTCTGTTGCTGAACCACACCTGAGAGACGAACAGAGACAAGAGTGTTAAATTCGCTTGTACGCCAAACCTCAGACATAAACGTGAAATGTTTGGGCTTTGGAACCTGGGAAAACTGTCTGATCGGAGACTCACTAAAGCATGGTCATCCCTGGGATAATGAAATCATTGATTTATTTGAACAAATAGTCATTCATTTTCCAGTACTTTCCAGTTACTTCAGGAGACCAGGAGAAAATAATTTCTTATACATAGAGGAAATGGTCTGTTTATATATGGTATAGATCAAAATTGCAAAGTTATGCCTCACAAAGAATAGCTATAATGTAGAACCCTACATGAGATATAACTTAAACAAGAGTCAGAGATTCCTATGTGCACTTTTATGTTCAAGAACATTACCAATAGAAAACAGAAAGTTTAATGTCACTTGAGAGGGCAGTCTTTTTATGCTGTGTGGAGTGAAATTAAGAATGAGATTCATTTATACAATATATGCCATGAATTTTTGTTTTTATGTGATTTATATGTGGTTTCAGGCATAGTTTGTGGTCTATAATAATTCCCCCCCTTTCATACACTCTGTCTATTTCAGCATTATCATATCATTCTTTTGATTGTTGCTGTTTTGATATCCAAATATTAGAAATTTTGTTTTATTTAGATCTAATAACAACTTATTAATATCAAAAATATTGTTATAAGTTTTTAATTCAGCTTCAACTGTATCTAGAAGCTGCTTCAAAAATAATAATGTATCCAAAATAAATATGTATCATCTGCAAACAACACTCATTTTAGCAACTTGGATACATTACAAATCTCATTAATGTATAATTAAAACAACTGTGGCCCCAGCACTGATCCTTGTGGGACCCCACATGTGACCCTCAACAATTCCAATCTGTTATTATTTACTTGCATATTCTTTATTTTCATTCTTTCTTTTTCTTTCTTTCATTGGTGTCTTGTAAAGCCATGATGGTTGGGAACTTTGTGTGCACGACATGAAAATAAAAGAAATCAATTAAATGTAAAGTACGTACATGGTAATCTGTATTTATGAGAGTACTTGGTTCTTGTAGACGTGTGCATGTGTGTGTCTATGAGGCCTGGCTGATCCATTACAGGGAGCTGAACTGATAGAGATCTTAACATCTGGAGCGTGCAGTGAAACCACAGACATTACATCTTTGTGTGCTACTGCAAGTCACTGAGTTCAGGGGCAAATACCAGAGGCTGTTACAACTGTTAAAGCCTATATTAGCACACTATCTAAATCAGGCATCTATTTGGGGATCTTTACTTAGCCCTTTTTTTGTAAAGAGTCTGACAAAAATGGGAATCTGTCTTCATACACAGTGGGTGCAGTGTATCTGTTGTGTCTGTATAAGTGAAGAAAAGGGGGGGTCAGACATGGGGGCACGTGTCTAATGGCTGTGAGGAATGTGTGGCAACATCCCAAGGCAATTTAACGCCCACATGACACATATCCATGACAGACCGACACATTGCTCTGCTGTCATGATTGAGTCTCGGGGACTTTGAGATTGCAGAGCGTGTCCCTGCATGTGTCTAACCTGAACTCGAGCCTCTGTCAGTTTGGCCCGCTGAGCCAGCTCCTCCCGTGTGTAAATGTCGGGGTAGTGCGTGCGTTCGAAGGCCCTCTCCAGCTCCTCCAGCTGCTCCGCTGTGAAGGTGGTGCGACTGCGACGCTGTTTCCTCTTCAGAGGCAGGCCCGGCTCTGAGTCCACGTCGGAGCCCTCGTCTGAGTGACTGGCTGCAATCACAAAAACAAACAGACCGTTAATTCAGACTGATACAGGATGATTGGGGTATATGCTGAGCTGCAGCACAAAGAACCATTTTTAGAAGAAAGGGTTCTTCAAAGATTGTTGAAAAGGTTCTTGGAAGAGCCAACATATGTGTTCCAGATAAAATACTTTAAATATAAAAAGGTTCTTGTTAGAACCCCTTGGGTAGGTTCTAGATAAAACCGTGGGAATATAAAAATGCTCTTGTTAGAGGCCCCTGGGTGGGTTCTAGATAAACCTCTAGAAAGGTGAAAAAGTTCCTGGTGGAACTTTGTAAGTGTGTTCTGGATAAAACCTTTGGCATTTAAAAGGGTTCTTGGCACAACCACCTCGGTGGGCTCTAGATTAAACTGTTGGAAAATAAAAAGGCTCCTTGTATCCTTGTAGAACCCCATGAGTGGGTTCTAGTTGACACCCTCAGAAGGTGGAAAGGTTCTGGGCCCCAGAGAGGGTTCTGGATGGAACCATTATACCATAGAAGGGTTCTCTGTACACCTTCTCATAGTTCTAGGTGAAACCTTTCAAACTAGATTTTTGTTGAGTCCTAGGTAGAGCTCTCTGAAACGGTTCCAACTGGACAGCAACTAAAAGGGTTCTCCTATGGGGGCAAGCTGAAGAACCCTTTATGGTTCTAGTCAGCACCTTTATGTCTTAGAGTGTACAATCGACAGACCTGAGACAATAGATTGTGCTGAGTACAATACATGGTACAGAAAAACTTCAGATTGTGTCCTCCTGCTCCCTTAAACTCCTCAGTGGTTCCTGAAGAGATCAAAAAGCCAGAAGCTGCTTGAACACGGATTAAAGCGGACTAGATCCCTCCGGGGCATCTATTCCCTGGGACACTGTGTCTCTCCCAGTCTTAGCCATGCTGTGCACTATGCCGATAGGGTCCCAGAGTGGAGAGTAGGCCGCCTTTTGCAGGTGCTTCTTAATCTGTTTGTTCAGTTGAGGGCAGGAGAGACCGACTGGGCTAACTGGGAGACAGCTATTGGGATCTAATTCAGCAGAAGAAGGCTTGAGACTAGAGACAGAGGACCATTGCTGCATTTCGGGGGGGAGGTTACCCATCTATTAAATAATGATTAGGCTCCACAAACTAGCGTGACAGCCTGCCTTTGTCCGTCATTTCATGTCTGCAATCCCCCATCTCTTCAGTCATACGCACACTCACAAACATGCATCTGCTGCGTCTGCGGCTAAGGGCTTTCACTCAATGAAACATAGAGTCCATGACAATGTGTCAAACACAGATGGACACAAGGCAGAAAGACTTGGAATCCACTCCCAAATCCACCCTAAAGGGACCTCTTAAACCTCATGAGGAAGGTTCACTGCACCTTTTCGACGCTCTTAGACTATGCAGCAAACACCTAAAGAAGAAATAAGACAGGCAAAAGCAGAGAGACAGGTGTAAGCGAAAGAGGACTGAGGCTCGTCTGTTTCCCCAGACTGCCCTCCAGATTTAAAGCTTTAATTAAAAAGTGCCAAGTCAGACATGGAAGGGGGTAGCAGGGATCTCCCCTTGCCTCTGGAGCCTCTGGAGCCAAAGCAGGAAATGTTTGTGCCGGTTGCCAGTGTGTGTCTGACCAGGCATTACACACGGATTTGCTCCCTGGGAATGCTGCTCTGCTCCAGACCGCCGGCACACAAGATTCTGATGCTGAGAAGAGCTCTTTATTACATTTGACCAGGGGCGCCACGCTGGCATAGAGGATTGGCTGGATGCTTAAACAGTCCTGGAACGTGCGCTATGAGTTTTGGATGTGGTTTGTTTTGGTTAGGATGTGGCCGGAGACCAGTTGGAGTAAATTTTTATAATACAACAGGCATAAGGAGAGGGCCACACAGCATGAAAATAAAACTTAATACTTTTCCTATAAACACGTCAATATTGTTGGGATTAGTAAGTGCAACTTCCATTAATCAG
The DNA here is from genome assembly GCA_027495735.1 of Lutjanus campechanus. Taxonomy (NCBI): domain Eukaryota; kingdom Metazoa; phylum Chordata; class Actinopteri; order Lutjaniformes; family Lutjanidae; genus Lutjanus; species Lutjanus campechanus. The sequence goes on along the minus strand of JAJHUR010094056.1, from coordinate 28,068 downwards.
CACATAAGCAACGCTAAAGGAGAAGACTAGAAGAAACGGCAAGCTATGTAATATTCAATGTCATTAGGGGAGACTAGGGAGTGTTGTAACACCAGGCTCGTTGTAACACTTGTCAGTTTTAAAAGTTACAAAAGTGCTGTGGTGATATCATCAATATTGTAAACTTCTATTTTGTTTTCACAGGGGAATTGGCAAGCCTCTGTGTGCAAAATTGTTGAGCAGGTAAGGTAAGAAAACAACATCAAGATCATTTATATAAAGATTCATTGCTCAATGATTCATTTATTGCATTGCAGGTACAATGGTTTTACTTACACAATCTAAAACACTGAATGGCTTGAGCTGGGGACAGTTCAGTAAAATGATGAGAATCTTTGCACTGTGGCCACAGAACAATTTGCAAATTGAGGCAAAAACAAGTGTGGGTCAAGTGTGAACATTGTCAATTCTGGGCCCACAAAGGCTGCACCCCAGGGGCAGCCATCTACATTTACCACAATTCTGACAGTGATTGAACACTCATATGACATGTGTATATTCACTGTAAAAAATGAAAAAGTTGAGAAAACTCAATTTCAAGGCAACTTAATGTTTGAGTTTTGAGCCCAACTCAAATTCTTAAGTTTTGATAATGTTTTACCAACTAAAAATGTTTTGTTGAGATAATTCACATTTCCTCTTGAATCTTTGAGTTTTAGAAACCCAAAAAGACATATTTAAAAAATGTTCAGCAAACTCATCGAAGTGAAAGTGAATTATGGTTAATAATTGAATATTTTCAGTTGCAACCATTTAACTTTCAAACACCCAAAAAATAACAAATCCAGTTCACATCTCACTGTGTTGGTAAAACTCAAAGATTCAAGTTTATCTAAAGAAGAAAAGTGAAGTATCTCAACAAAAGATTAAAGTTTTGTTACATCTATCTCCAGCTAATGTTACACTCACCCAAGCAGCGGGGTAGATAGTAACAAGGGAACTGTTTGTATTTAACATCAACTCACATAATCTGTGATTGCAGTAGATGTACGCTTGCAGTGGACAACAACAGTAGGAACAGTAGGGACATGTCTCTACCAATATCCAGGTTATAATGGAGTTAAATAGCATTACTTTTTCAGTTATTATTATATATTAGCAACAAATGCCTGTTTAGACATTTTATAATGAAGTGCAGAAAGTTAAACTGTAATGTTGTTAGTTTACATAATCAGAATTGTATTGCTGTCTCTGGCTTAAAAAAAACTCCCCTTATAAATGTATTGGTTACTATATCACTAGATAAAGGCACTAGATGACATGAAATTGCTGTGAGAAGTCTTATTCATACATGCAAAAAGCCTCAGCAGGTCATTTTTATATCCCCAACAGTGTCAAAATCAAACTCAGGCCTTTAATAGGTGAGTATGGGTACCTTGTATCAAAGTTTGAGAGATCTAACATGAGCCACCACTGATGCTCAAACAACAAGTGTTTCTACTATCCCTGGTCTACAGTCTGCCGTTTTAATGATGGAGGAGCAGTGAAAGAAAGAAAACGATGGAGAACCAATGACGGCGCAGAAACGAAAAGATTCCTGAGGGAGGGAAGGAGAGCTCATAAAACTCCTACGAGGAGAAAGCTCCCCATTGGCACTGTAACTCATGTTAACTGCGGCGTAGGGTGGGGGTGGATCTCTCCTCCTATGCCCCCTTTTATTTCTGTCTTTCCCTCTCTTTTATTTTCCCCTCCCTGTTTTTATTATTAGTAACTCCAGCGAAAACACTCCGTCACAGACGCTCCCTTAATGGCAAATGACAGTGTTGCTTTTGTCATCCTCTGGCTCGTACTTTCTCTTTTGCTCTCTTCCTCCTCTCCGCTCTCGCTGTCTTTCTTTTTCTCTCTCTTTTTTTTTGGAAGTGATGTGGCCGAGCCTTTGTATCTTAGCAGGGAAAAGCCTGTGGCAGGGCTCTATTGGGCCGATTACCACGCTCCATCTGTAGGAGCCATCAGGGACGCCCGGGCCCGCATTCAGGGGCCTGTCACCTGCCCAGCAGGGGAGTCGGGGGGGGCTGTAGGGTGAGATGGGGGCTGTAGGGCCAGGGGCTTGAGTGGGGGAATGAAGGGTGGGAGGGAGAAGAGGAGGGAGGGCACAAAGGGGTCCAGAGAAGGGCCACTGGGGGCTGCGGAGGGGCACAGCAGGGGAGCACCCCTTCATCCCCTCCCTCCCTGCACGGCCTGAGGGGCACAGAGCTGGGGGGATGGGGGTTGACATGGAGAGGAGATGGGAGGCTGAAGGCACCTGAAGAAGATGCTGGGGGTGCTGGTCATTCTTAAAATTGGAGCTGTCCCTTCCATCTCATCCATTCACTTCACTTTTCTCTTTTCTCTGTGCTCAGCCGTCGCTGCGTCCACATCTTACGCCGCCGTGGATCGATTTTAAGGCACGCTGACGCAGAAGCGTACTCAGAGAGGGCTGTTCCCACACATTCCCTGCAACAAACGGCAGAAGAGGATACTAAACACACAAAGGGAGGCCTCGACCTCCTTACTTAAACACCCAAATCAAATTTTACGCTGCAGCTAAAGCACCAGGGAGCTGAAAATACTCCATAGCTGCTCACAGTTTGGCTGCGGCTCCGACAAGAGTCTTAATAGAAAGATAGATTATTATCCCTCAAGCGGAAATTAGGGCTGCTGCAGAATCATCCATAAAACATACCTTTCAAAGCAAAGTAGTATGAAGGTTAATAAACTAAAAATAAGTTAGTTTAGATAGTAGAGGGGATCATTTATTTGACAAAGTTAGGAGGGGAGTATTTAGCACAGTTAAGCGTATTCAACAAGTGAATTCAACAGGTTCCTTCTCCTGATCAGAGACTCTTAAAGGCACAATATGCAAGTTCTGCTGCTGGGGTTCTCTCTCTCAAATTAAAACAATAACAAACAATGTCGATTGCTGACATCATGAAGGAGAGTGGAATCATGGGAGTTGTTTTCTTCACTTTTAAACAACCACCACTGCAGATGAAAATCTATCTGACATGACTCAGGCAGAAATCATGTTCACGGACGGTAATGTAAGTAATGTAAGTTTTATTCATGTTACATTTTGTCACGTTTGCAGGATTTCCATCCTAACTCTCTGACATATCCCACATATTCCAGGTTTTCCTGAAAGTTATAGTAATTAATGGCTAGTAGGAAACACTCCATTACCTTTTATAAATAACCAGTTTCTCTGGATTTGAAAGATTTGGACTAATGTAAGCACACAGCTCAACAAAATACATAACATACATCCAGCATTTTTAGACATTTTCATGCCGAAATGTGACTAATTATAGCTTTAAATAAAGTTAAACATGCATCTACAGGTGTGTTTGTACACACTCAAACATTACAGTGCTGCAGACTGTCCACTCAGAGTAAACAGAACCATTTATCGATCAAGAGACAAGGCTGACAGGCAGGGAAGATAAACTCAAAAGGGTCACAGATGTGAACTTGGGGAACGTCCAGTTCCATTAGCTTCACCTGCAGCAGAAGTGCCTCAAACAGGCCCCCAAAAAAAGACCTAAGACTGTGGGAATAAAGACTGCTCTTGTTTACCGCATAGTCTACATCGGCCAGGACTCGCCTTGCCAAGCATTCATCCCCCTCCCATCCGTTCAAGAGATGTTAATATGAAGAGACACGCACAGACACACGCATATTCACACATGTAGCTTGAAATGGCAAAAAATGAAAACAGTGACACAGAGCTGGAGATAATCAGAAGACATATTCAAGTACGGAAGGAAAAGAAGCAAGAAATCTGAAGAAATAAAGATCGAACAGAAGGAAAACGGATGAAGAGCTTCAGTGGGAAAGAGAAAGAGAAGCGGAGCATATGGGGCAGTTTATAGTCTTTCCTTGGTAGGGGCTGGCTAGCCCTTCCTCCAGGGGCTGTTAATAGAGAAGGTAATTGAGCTGGTGACATGTGTTCGCAACACAAAACAAAGGGCAGAAGAGACAAATGAACTAGTTATTTGCCCAGGGAAGTAGATCTGGCCTTTTCAGGCCGCGGAGCACAGTGCGAGGGAGCCACTGAATAAAATAGTGGCACGCCACATAGAGCCAGAGCGAGCAGATGCACTGGAGGGAAAGAATAGTTAACTGACAGCTTATGGGCTCAGCTGGGGTTAACAGTTAAGGGAAAAAATGGGGAGTGAGTGGGCTGCTGCTCACTTGACTTGCTAAAGAGCCCCCAGGAACCCGCAGCTGCCTGGGAAAAGAGGGGGGCCAGTGGAGAGAAAAAGAGCAGGAGATGATGATGTGATGGACGGAGAAAAAATGGAGTGAATAAGCGCAGGAGGTTGGCACTTAACGGACAAAGAAGTAGCTGGCGATATGACTTTGAAAGATGTATCTCTGTCTAATATTGGTGAAGTGACAAAAAGCCACAAATGGCCCTTCATGGCTATTATGTGTGCCCAGTGTGCGGCGGTTATTATTTAGTTCCACCGTGGTGCAGTTAGGTGACAGTTTCACGGTGGCATTTCCACCCTCGGGGCAGGGACAAAGCAACGGCACAGAACCCACGCAGGGACAAAGCAACAGGCCAGTCTGCCGCACGTTCCAGTCAAACGGAGACTAACCAGCAGAGATCCACCTCAGCCCAGACAGCCAAACCAATCACATCGTTCAGAAACACCAGCATACTGGGGCTGTGCATTGGCAAGAATCCGGCGATACGATACATATCATGATACCGGGGCTACAATTCAATATATTGCGATATATTGTGATAGTGTAGGCTAGGTGATATATTCTGGGTGTTTTAAATCTAATTTTAGGAAAACTGTCATAGTATAAAGAACACAACATCGTACGCATAAAATCTTTTATGCAATCAGAACGTTATAGCACTACTTTGCACAATATGAGCAAAGATACATGCTTACTTCTTCCTCTCTCAATTAACGTACAGTGTCCAGAGGTGGAAAGTAACTAAGTACAAATACTTTTTCAGATATCTGTACTTTTTGTCTGACCACTTTTTACTTATACTCCCTATATTTTAACACAGATGTCTGCACTCTCTAGCCCTTACATTTTCAAAACGGCTTGTTACTTTAGTTTTGATGCATTTGAGGTGAATATTTGATTTTTTTTTCAGTTTGCGTCATTGTGCGCCACCTTCCCAACATCAAGACTGATTACAACCTTAATGGACGGGACAATAACACATAAGAAAGACAATTCCTCTGTGTATTAATCAGTACATATCATGCACAATGTAACAAGGCAAAAATACTGTAAAAGACGTAGCCAGACAAAAACGGCACTTTTACTTAAGTAAAGAAGTTGAATCTTCTACTTCTACTTTTACCAGTCTTTTTTTAGTACCTGTACATCTACTTGAGTAAAGAATGCGTGCACTTTTACCACCTCAGGAAGAGTCAAAAGTCTGAAGATAGACAACCACGCTGCCAACACTGACAATACAACACTGCCATGAATCTATGAACTATTCATGAAAAACAGCAATACAGTGTCTTAAGGCACAAAACATAATCGATATTTTCTTACACCCCCTACAAACAGTAATTTCAAATAACAGCAAAGCCTAAACTTGAATTCACACAACAGATAAAGTACGGACTTTAAAGTGAAGGTTATTCACTCAGCACTGATTCACCGATCTCATATTTGGCAGTCAGTCAGTTGTCATCTTCTCCCAAACATTATCGTAACCTCCTTCTCCTGGGGCCTGATAGTTTTAACAGTCAAGTGACCCTAGGTTAGCCCCTGACCTTTTCACAGCTACTGCAGAGCGCTGCCTCGCCACTGACCCTGCAACAAAACTTCACTCAACAGAGAGAGAAGCCATCATCACATTCCACACTTTTTCTTTTTTCTTTTTTTTACTGTCTGTGTTTGGGCTTGAGTTGCCATGATACTTGAATTTTATAATTCGATACAATACTAGAGTTTTTTTTTTAAAAAGATACCCCCTTCGATATAAAATAGGATTTTTTTTCCTTCTCTTTTTTTTCAAATGAACATCCACAGCACTTGTACAGAAAAGTTGCTAAACACTGTCTGTTTTTGCTGCAAGCCAAATTTCAGGCAGGACAACGCAGACTGAACTGAACTGAGGATGTAAATGAGCACTTCAGGACTGAAACTACGATGATTTTCATTGTCGATTAATCTATTGATTATTTTATCAGTAACTGATTAGTTGATCTGTCTGAAATGTTCCCAAAGTGTCCTCAAATGATGATGATATCCTCAAATGTGCTGTTTTGCCCACAACCCAAAGATATTCAGTTTACTGTCATATAGGAGTGAAGAAACCAGAAAATATTCACATTTAAGGAGCTGAAATCAGAGAATTTTGGCTTCTTTTTTTCTTAAAAAAAAAATCCTCAAACCAATTGATCGATCATCAAAGTAGCTGGCAATTAATTTAGTAATCAATTCATTTTTTAAATTTAAAAAAAGTATCTAAGTATTGATGATTTTGGCAACTTTATTGTAAACAAATGTGGGAAATGAATGCTGTGACTTGGAGCATATTTTGTAAATCTTAAATTTCTGTTCTCTTTTTTAGTGGATTCTTTGTTCAGAGAGGGAAAAAAGACATTAATCAAAACAGCAACAGAGTTGTGCTGGCGTGTCCATAATGTGCAATGTGCTGGACGAAACAGCTCCACAAAAACTGAGGCTAAACAAAGTTAAGTGATTGACAACGCTGTCTGGCTTTACTCAATTAACTATCCCTTTGTGCTCCTCTTTGCAGAGTCCCCTCGCCCCCGACCCTTTTCTCTTCACACTCCTTTATCCTCCCCATCACAGAGTTTTGCTTGGCTAATACTTCCAAGGAAATAGAGAGTTCTTTTTCTGCTGGGGCTCCTCTCCTTGACCTTCCATTGCTCATTGCTTCTCTTTCACTCACTTCACAGTGTCTCTGGGGTTAGTGGGGAGAATGTGGAGAGTACATCAGCGCCGAGGGGCCGGCTCGGGGCAGGACCCCGGCCCATTACTTCAAAGTTGGCCTGCATTCATTAATTGTCCTTTGAATTAATATTGGAGGATCACAATGTGGATGCCAACAGAGAAAGAGGCTTTAATGAAGCATAGAGTCGGCATTCAGTTGCAGATCAGCCAGTGTGGATTTTTTCTTTCTTTTTTTTTTCCGAAAGAGGGAGACTTGAGAATCATGCCACCGCAGGACGTAGGGCTGTAATCTATCTATCTATCTATCTATCTATCTATCTATCTATCTATCTATCTATCTATCTATCTATCTATCTATCTATAAATATATTTAGACTTTTCTTTCTCCCAGCAGTCCACTGGGCTAAACCAGCATTATAAGCACTATTAGCACAGAAAAACATGGAGTGAGGCCCACATATAAATTTCTCCATTATCCAGCCCTGAGAGGAAAATGGAAATGTGGCTCTAGCAGACATTCCTCTGGTTGCATTGAGGCCTTCTGTCTCCTGTGACTAGCAGAGACGGACGGTCTCCTCTGAACCTCCAATCTCGAAACTCATTCACCGTGGAAATGCAGGGACCCCTAACAAAGACACGAGTTCTAGAAATTCAAACATCTATCTCTCTGTTTACAGTAAAGTTGTGGGTTACTACCACGCCGCTCAGTTTCTTTTGCTCCCTGTGTGTGAGAGAAATGTATCTGTTTATGTTCTTAGACGTCTCACGAGAGTAAAAGTTTTGAACTTTGGAAATTGGATTAGATGACTCGGATGTGGCAGCTGCTACCGTCATCGTTTCCCCCTTCACTGGCTTTTCAGCTGAATTTGTATTGCACTTTTTAAAACTCCTTTAAAGCTACTACAAGGAATTTTTAACTGGTTATGAAATTGTTTCATAATAATAATATAATACCGATGCCTCTATATGACCTAAATGCCACTGGGTCGAAGTCTCCTTAAAGCTACTGCAAAGAACTTTCCTATTGTGTTGATTTTGGAGGCCCCTGTGGACAAAAGTGGAACTGTAACCACAAAATATAACATAAAAAATAAAATTATCTAAATAAAAAATCGGCCCTGTCCTGCTTCTTCCTAACTTTGCCATTGGAAAATATAAAATTAGGCAAATTTTTTTTCATCTGATTTCATGGAGACTCCAACCCGGTCGCAGCCATTAAGAATAACCGTAACCAGTAGCTTTAAAGCAGGTGAAATGAGCTTTTGTTTACATTTTCCCAGGCAAAGTTACAGTGAGCAGTACATTAGCCAGTCAGTTTAGTTTTTGATGTTGTATGTTTGCAGTTATGATGGTAGAAACACAATAATTTTCGTCCACAGGAGTCTCCAAAGTCCACAAAATATAAAAGTTCCTTGCAGTAGCTTTAAAATAAGGTAAACTCTCAAACACAAATATGATCTTTCTGCTCTCCTTACTCTCCAAATTTCCCCCTCGCTCCAAATCCATGCCAAAGTCACGGGGAGCCAGTAACCCAGTTTATTTACACAAACAAAGTCCTACTCAGCTCCTTTGACAAAGGCAGCTAAATCTTTCATGTTTTGTCAGCACTTGATTCCTCCTGTCCCTCTGGCTATTTGCCTGCCTGCGGACAATGGAGGCAGGAGAATGGCAGCAGATTGTTGGAATGCACCTCAATGAAACCAATTATTACATGTTGACTGCGTTCACCATGGCAGATTTGAAAGAACTGGCCTCATTCAATTTGGCACCGCAGGACTCCCTTTAAAGAAAAGTTATCCCTTTGACTGTTTGTATTTCTGAGCTTTCTTTTTCTTCTTCTTCACCCCCACTGCCATAAATGGATCCCGCGAGAGTGGCTACTCCTCTTTCATGACTTTGGTTACTTTAATTAGTTAAATGAGGCTAAAGTGCTAACCGTAATAAATAGAGGGAAGGATGCTATCAATTAATTCTGCACCAAAAAGAAATTCTTGGCACGGTTGCATTATTCAATCTTCCAGTTAAAATTAATTTACAGATATACACAAAGTTTGATTTACTCCTGCTTTATGGACAAATGTGATAAATGGCACAAAAAAGTGAATCCAAGCTGCAGCTCAGGCATGCATGTTGTTTAAATTCTGCACACTGCACTCGACTCAATGGTTAAAGGAGATATAAACAACTTCATTCCAGCAAACATCCCTTTCCCACAATGCTCCAGCCACTTGATAATGCCATGCAGACCCGGGGCTGCTGCTGCCTGGTATACTTTATCCCACAAACCTTAGCAGTTCTTTTCCCAGACAAATAAATCTAAATGAGTCAGCTTTGATCTTAGCACTTAAGGAAAGCCAACAATAGTGGTAGAGGAGAAAGGGGCAGAGAGCAACAGGCCTCTCTCCGCCACAACAATAGCCTCTGCAAACACCTACTTAATCAATATTTGGCCAGAAGACACTCTCTCAGTCCCCAAACCAACCCTTTTCACATTCTAATGAAGAAGCTATAAAAGAGAAAAACAACAACTACTTCCACAAAGAGACACAAGAATGAAATAGTGGCTGTTCTGTATATCAATGGAGGGGGAAAGAGCCTCTGAGCTGTTTGCATGTAGGATGTCACCTATTTGATGTGGAAAAAAAAGCTAATGTTATTTAATTTTTTTTCAACAAATTCATACCAGAGTTACAGATACATCAAAAATGACACTTTTCACAAGTTTTCTGAAAATTTTGTATCAATCACGGCCTTAAAATTGAACTTATTAAACAAAAATAAGATTAATCTAAGACGCTATCTATTAATTCATCTGATTATTTCCATTTAAATCGTCTTCTCCGCGCGAAAGTTCTCATATTTTATTTTATTTGTTTACAGAAGTGAGTTCTAGGGATGTGCCTCGCCTGGAAGAAGAGGGAGAGGGAAGTGCCCACAGATATTGCATGAATGTGTGCGCCCTAGGCGGAAAGGAAAGGGGCGGACTTTGTCTGAGATGAAAGTGGAGAGAAATAAAAGGTTTGGATTTAATCTAGTGGAGAGAAGAGAAGAAGAGGGTTCCCCTGCGCTCACTGGCTGAAGGCGTCACGCTCAGTGCGCAAAGACTGTGACAAAAGCCCCGTGCGCAAAAGTAACGGCACCGTTCAGTTTGATAACGTGAATCTAACACATTTTAGACTAAAATCAAGGGGAAAAAAACACATTGACTGAATATTTATTTCATGTTTCTGTAGCGTGTATGTTATCATCTCCTAAAATGGAACAATAAAACCAAATCTAAAACCTACAACAATGATTAAAATTTAGAAATCCGCGCGTCATGACTTAATATCGCCAAAAGACAGTAGACGTTTCTACAAGTCCACTCATCAATAATTAACTCTAGACGCCATTATGTCTCCAACAGCAACCTTTCCTTTTGCGGCAACACTCCCCAGACCCCAACAGGTCGTAAATCAACAGGTGTTTGCCCAAAGTCTGCGCTTCTTTTCCCGTATGTTTTTTTTTTGTTTCTGAGTGACAAACTGTAAACAGAAGGAAAAGCTCCCAAATTGGCAGGTTTTTTTTTGAGCAGTCTATAAACCAGGTCGCTCTGGGCCTATTGGTGTCCCTGAATAATTCATCGCTCATTGCGGGTTCATAATGTCTTCTCGAGGCCTTTTGTCAGCGCAGTTTATTCTCCCTTTCTTTGCCCATTTTGAAAGGCCCTGGCGTCTTTTTGTACACCACTGAGCCGCTCACTGCAGTTTGGCTTTTGTGCTCGTCAAACTGAGGTGTGAGTCTCAATGGACTCTCCCCGCTTTGTCCCCTCATGAAGTTCATCCTCAAGTGTCCGATTGTGTGTGTATAAAAAAAAAAAAAAAAAAAAAGAAAAATATTCTCAGGCTTGGAAGTTAGACAAATGTTTGATTATCCACTTAAGAAAATCTTTGCACATTTGTTAAATCTCAGAAGCATAAACGCCCGAAACTCTAATGTATTTAACTTTCCTGTGCAGGTTAATCAAACATTTGGCATGAATAAAAAGTAATAATCGCAGCCTTTAATGCGGCGAGCTTTCACAAGTATCATTATTATTATTAGTAGAAGTATTAGTATTAAAAGTTTTCTGTTTAAGTCGATGCGATCAAAAACCAGCGATTCTTTACCAGATCAGAATATTTTTCGTCCATTTGTAAAACACACAGCCAAGATGTAAAACCATAATTCTGCACTCACATCTGTCTCCCAGGATGCCATCGATGCTGTGTTTTGTCCGCGGTTCGTTTTCCTCCATCTCCCTCTTCACCACTTCATCATCATCCTCTTCATCGTCACCAGCTCCGCCGAATTTAGACCGCATGATGCGACTGATTGCGCTCACTTGGGGGAAAAAAAAGTAAGGAAATATATATTAAATATAACAGGACAAAAAGAAGTTACACAAAAAAAAGTTTTGTGTTTAGGGAAACATTTACGCCTAAACACAACTGACGTCCACAAATCGCTAAAAAGAAAAAAAACAAACATTTTGTCTCATTAGTATGTTACTAAATTTTATTTTATGAACAATAAACAAATTATTTTCACGACTTTCTCGGTATTTTTCAAGCAAATTTTAGTTATCCTGGTGTTTTTTTTTCTATTCACTGCAGGCCCCGAAAGTGTCCCCTACCTGAGGGGACGTTGTTCCTGTCGCAGATGCCATCTTTCAGCAATTTGTCCCTGATTTCCCAGCTGAACATGCCCGGGTTTTCTCTCTTGTACTCCTCGATTTTCTTGTCCACCTCTGGAGATGCGGTTTGCTGCGATGGGAGGAAGGAGAGAAGAAGAGTTTGTCAGGTCGTTCGTTAGATTCGAGGCCTATACGTTAGGAGAGACAGAAAAGTTGAATTATTTGCGAAATTTAAAAAGTTGATACAGAAATTCAACAGATGATTTAGCTCAGACTTTAGAGTCAAACCTATTCAAGTTGTAGACCTGATAATTCTCCAAAAGACTTTTTCACAAAGGCGTCACTGAACATCGTGAGTTAGAATCTGCTTTGTTTTGTGTTTATTAAAGATCAAAAACTCATATTTATCCAGAACAGTGACTGTACTCTTTTGAAATTAGATTTTCCATAAGACAACGACTCCTCTTTATGGAATTTAAATCTTAAATCAAACGGACTATGTTCTGAATTTCTTTGCTGAATTTCACATACATTTCTTGTCACTTCATTTATTTTTATTTTGTAATCTTAATTTACCCGGACTTGATCTCTCACCTTTGGCTTGCTGCCTCCGATGGCCCCCGGCCTGATGGAGCCTGTCTCCTGGTACCGGCAGAGGATTTTGGAGACGCAGCCGTGAGACACCCGCAGCTGACGGGAGATGACGCACGGCCGGACACCGTGATGGGCCATCTCCACGATTTTATGGCGGATGTGGTTCGGGAGAGGTCTGCCGTTTATGAAGACACCACCGAGCTGGTTGACCCGACCCTGTCCTAACGGGGTAGACACTGCATGGACAGCAGCGCAGGGGATTCAGTGAATACTCAAAAACCTGTAGAACTAAACAATGTCTTATTTTTCTTTTACACAACCCCAACTCCAAAAAAAAGAAAAAGAAAAAGAAAAAAATGTTGTGACGCTGTGTTCAAAGTAAATAAAAACAGAATGTAATAATTTGCAAATACTCTCCGATTTGTAGTCAATTGAATACAATACAAAGACACAATATTTCACGTTCAAAATGATAAACTTTATTGTTTCTTTAATCATTCCGGACAGGATTTCATTGTTTTCATTTAAGTTTTACGCAGTGCCATAACTTTTCTTTTTGGAAATGGGGTTGTAGGCTATATTTTTTTTTAAAAAAACTTAAACTAAAATACTAATAAGAAAACATCCCCAAAACAGAAAGATTAAAAACCAAAAACAATATATATATATTTAGTGATTAGAAAAAACTTACAAACTGTCAGGAAAACCTTTACTGGAAATCAACAAGGAGCAGTTGCACTTTCAAAGTGTAATCAAATATGGAAAATCAAAGATTTAACTGCGCTGCAGAGTTGTGTTAATAAACATCCTCAATCTTACAGATTATTCAGTCTACAATGTTTTAATTGTCACAAAAGAAGTAGAACATGTCTGCTTGTAGCATGAAACAGACAACTATTTTTCTTTCCGACAATTGTCAATCATGTCTTATCCAAACAATGCGATAGGATGAGAAATAACTAACAAAAATAATTATTATCAAAGACTAAATAAATAAATATAAAGTTGAAACAACGCGTCACGTTGCCGCAGAAAATGTGGACTTAACTTGGGAATGCTTTTCTTTGTTTTTTAAAAAAGACATTTAAAACTTAGGAAAAATACAAGATTAAATGAGTCGTTAATAACAACATTTTTGCAGGTTTAAAACTTTTCAGACGTCGAGCTTGTCAACTTCGCTGAACTTTTCTAAAAGTTGAATTTGTGAGCAGCAACTGGTGGCAGTCTGAGCGAGTCTCTTACCTTCCAGAGAGTATCCTCCCCGCGGGTAGTTCTGGTGAGGAGTTGGTCTCATCATTCTCGGTAAACCTCCAGCCAGCGCTGTCATGATCCTGACTTTCTGTCAGGCAACACCTTAAACGAAGCTGCCTTTTTTCTTTTTTTGTGTGTCGCTTTAAATCCCACAAAATACACTTTTGTTTAGTTGTAATTATTCTCTACAGACGCGCTGCAGTTCCTTGTGTAACAGGTTGTAAACTGAATCCTTCAGAGTTTTGTTGACTTGTTGGTATCCAGTGAGAGTTTAAACCAAAGTGCAGGTCGCTAACAGTCCTGCGGGGATTGAGAGGATGGTTTGAGACGATGGATGCAAGTCAAACATTTTATCTGTGCTCGCTGTCCCCTCTGACTCCGCGCTGCGCCTCCTGATTGGTCAAAGACCCGGACGTTCAGGGGCCGGGGGAGCTCTGTGATTGGACAGCAGGAGCTCCCGTCTGTCTGGATTGACCTCATGAGGTCACAAGCTTCTGCTACTGCGCAGGAAACTTTTTCACCAAGTGCACAACTTTTAATAATACCAATTAAATAAAAAATATCTGATACTGCCTCTTTTGAAATATGAACTCTTCTTCCCATTATCTAGTTGATAAATCAAGACACTGAGGCTCATATAAAGTTGAATAATGTAATGCACAAAAAGCGCAGGTTCATTACAAAAACTACATTTTTTAAAATTTAATTTTAATTGAAGGAATGGTAGAGCACAGGTTACAAGAGGCATTACTCTTCATTTGTATTTTTTGTTTTTAAAACAAGATTACCTCCACCTACCCTCCCCAAAGATACACTGACAGCTAATGTGTTCACAGTACAACACTTTGCAAATACAAGAACATATTCTTTACACGCTTCCAGGGCTCTAGTCCATATACTGTGCATCTAGAACATGTTAGATGGGTCAGAATACACTCATTTATAATGCATTAATCACCAGCCATCCTGTCAGGTAATTAAAAAAAAACAAAACAAAACAAAAAAACTACAAATAACTATACTTCGTATTAAAAATATTAAAACATGGACAGACTTATTTTATATATTAGAGAATAAATATGCTGTCTGAAAGACAAAAGTTATTATACAGCAGTCATACATTATAATGGTGAGACTTTCCAGGTACACACACATACACACTGCACACACACACAATCTCGACTATGTTATATGCATATTAATCTTTCTCTTACCTAAACTTATTAAGAAACACTATTTATCAATAATTCTTATTAATGAAAGAATTGGAATTAGAATTGTTAGGAATGATTAGAGTTTATTAGCTTTATTATATCATTATTTTATTATTATTATTATCATTATTATTATTATTATTAAAAATAGTATAGTTATTGTTATAGTATATTTTCTTTATTAGCCTACATGTTTTCTTTCAGTTTTTAATATAAATATGTAGGCTACTTTAACAATGACAAATCACTTAACTTTGTGTGAAAAGTTTATAGTTCATTTTTATTTATTAATATTATTATTAAATGGGATAAAATCATTGAAAAATCTGTTTTGTTTTTTGTTTTTTTTGTTTTTTTGGCTGATGTTTTGTTTTTTGTTTGTTTGTTTATTTGTTTGTTGCATCGAATCAGACTGAACCAAATGATCAACTATCCGGATTTAATACGTGTTTCCAATGTGGAGCAGAGAGAAGACATGCACATGTCAAACACCCACTGAGCACTTATTATGGCATGCTGCATCCCAACTGGTCACTTATGTGCACTCATTTTTGAGCTTAAAAGCTGCAGCACGCGGGAGAGCAACGCTGGGGAGACTATTTACCATCGACTTAAGTGTTACATAGGATTTTCACTTCAAATTATAAAAATAATAATGTTACAGCTATGATGAAACGGGACCGACAATAGACTGCAACAGGTGAGAAAACACAGATAGCAGTAAGTAGAGTCTTAAAATATAGTATAACAGCATGAAGTTCCACTATGATAATAATAATAATAATAATAATAATAATAATAATAATAATAATCGAGATCATGCATTAGGCAAAAATAAAGCACTGCGGGGTTCAGCTCAGACTGTGAGTGCATTAAACACTAAAAAGTTTTGCAGTGTGTCACTTTGTAAATGAATGAGGCTAGGGTTTTCCTCATGCTATACACTGAAGAGTAAACGTTGCAAAGAGCCAACTGCTAATTTTTCGTTAATCACCCAAAAGCACAGATGGAATTTTTAGGAAGGTTTTCTCTCCACCAGACAGCACACACAATAGAGGTCAGGAGACAAATATGGCGTGGATGATTCAGCGTGGAGAGGAGGATCTATTTTTTTCCGCGAGTTCCACCACTCACTCTCTCTCTCTCACTCACATACACACACACGCACACACACACACACACAAACACACACACACAGAGACACACCACGCAAAAGCTGTGCTGCACCGTCATCTAATAGTTGTTGCACGGACTGAACAATAGGTGCTGCGCAGGCCCGCGGTGGAGCCACACGGCAGTGTAACACATCCGTGTAAATGGTCGATTATAGACACATACAACCACGAGGGATCATTTGACTTTTTTCTGAAGCTTGTAGAGTTGTGATAATTATGATAATTGGGCGTGTTTAATAGACCGATACATTTTTTTCTACCCTTTTCCCCCCCTCAGGAATAAGAGCATATAGAGGCTGATTGTGTTGGGAGGCCTCCTCTATGAATCACTGATTGGTCATGACCCCTATAAGACAAACTGATGCAGCAGCACCAGAGTTGATATTCTGGCTGATAATCAATTGATTTGTCAACTAGCTGCCTTATAGATAAAAAAAAAAAGATTACTGCCACAACCTCATCATGAAATAAATTTTCCATATGTGAAAATATGAATAAGCAGAGCCAGCTGTTTTGGTGGTGCTACTGTTGTGACAGTTCACTAGTAAGTGGAAAAACACAACATTTTTGATGCACAAGAGTTGTAAGATGACTTTTTTTTTATTTTATCCAAGTTTTACTATAATTCATTCCAGCTTTATAGCAGGAAAGTCTGATTTTCCTCTCCCTTTCATTGCAGTATCCCGCACAATATAGTTTAATTCCTTCTATAAGTATGTATATGTGTGATATGTAGGGAAAAAAAAGTGGGCGCAGAACATGTGGAAATCTTATACGTCCATAAAAGAAGGAACAGGGAGGAGGGGGGGGAGAAAGTTATCATACTAAAGTTTGACTATCATGAAAAGGATATTGGATCTACCATGTCAAATCAATTAGCGGGGTAAGCTGAGTCAGAAATGTGCTGTGCATGGTGGTGGACGAAATGCATCAAAAATAAAGAACAAAATGGCCCCTGAAAAGAAATAGTGTGTTGCATTTACTTGGCATACGCGCAGAATAAGCCAGGGGCTTTCAGGGCTATATTTCTGAAACCGTACACATTGAAAAAACAGACTAATTTGCTCTGCGTCCACTAAAGATAAAGTTATAGCCTAATAGCAAATTTTGAGCAGTTTTGATCTTGCCCATGGCCCTATAGCGATAAGGTCCCAGACTGTGTCAGACTAAGGCCTACTTAGACCACTGGAAAAATCTCCATTCTCTCCAGGGCGACTCCGAATACTGCTGCATTCATGATTAACTCTGCACCATCAGATCAAATATATAGATAGACATGTAGGCAATCGAATCATCACAGTGATTATCTGAGCATAAGTTAACAAGCTTCCACTCGTTCTCAGAATTAAAATAGTCAGTCATGCATTCCTCACTGTAAAACTGTGACTGCAGGAGAAGAAGCAGAGCTCTGGCCTCTTACCGACAGGAATGATGGATACCTTTAAGTTGATGACCCTCACTCGCATTATTCATTGGGTTTATATTGTGGTTTTAGTATGTTAAACTAACAGGCAGCTGTAAACACAGCATGCGCTTACCCTTTATTAGTCCTCAGAGAATCATGCCACTGATGTGAGGGAATTTTGAATAACGTGCCATAATATCAGTTTCTATACTGAGGTCTAATTATAGTCGAGGCTTTGACAGAGAGTGCGATTACTGCTGCCAATTCTTTGTAATGTCCTAAACACATATTTGGAAAAAGTGCACTACTGTATACTATTTCCGAGCCACATGTTATGCAGACACAGTTCCAAAATAGAGCGGAGGTCAATATGCAGATTGTATTCTGAGTGATCCATTGAAAGAAGGCTTTCATTAAACAAGTTTTCCATAATATTCTTGTGTTATGCCATATTGTACAGCTGCAAACTGTAAACTCTTTTATTTAAATAATGGACATATTGTTTTTCTTTTAATCTTTTTATGATGTTGTTTCATGTTGTTGTCAATTTTCTATTTTCTATTTATGCTTCTTGGCTTGCAGTACTTGGTTTCATCTTTATGCTAAGGATACGTGAACTATGAAGAATTCATATGTGACCTTATGCATGAAAAAGCAGGAATTCATTCATGTCATGAACTATAAGGAATGTACAGGAATTACAGAATCTTATGCACGACTTAAAGCAAGAACGACATGCTAATTAATGCAACACCTAAGTTATTTAAATCATCATAATTTCTGAGGTATTAATAATGTCCATGTCTTCTTGATAGGGAAGTCTGCAGTCAAAGGGGCAGGTAAAAAAAAGACAAAAACAGAAACCATGATCGGTCACAGCAGTGCTCATGCTTTAGTGTTGAAATCAAGATTAACTAAGCACAACTTCTTCATGACTTCATCATGTTTGTGGCTCTTCAAATGAAGCGGTGACCTGTTCGTCTTTAACGCTAATGAATAACATATGATTAATGGTGGAATAGTTGTGAAATGACACGTATTAACCATTTGTTGCTTCTGCATACATGATATATAGAAATGTTATTTTCCTAGCTAACTGATTGAAAATTGAAATGTAGTCCAAACATTATGATCTAATGTGCATTTGTATTTTTCCAAATGCTTAGTTAATTACAATTACAACAACAATTAATTGGCAATTAATCACCAACTATTCTGATAATTGTTTGGCTTTTTTTTTTTTTTTTGAAG
>JAJHUR010094053.1:0-12633 GCA_027495735.1 Lutjanus campechanus | reverse complement strand
CCCCCCCCCCCCCACCCTTTCATCCAAAGAAAAAGTGCAAACAAGTAATATTAAACACTGAGATAATATTATTAGTCTAAGTAGATAAAAATATACTTGTAAAGGTTGTTTCATCCCAAGACAAAACCCTTATTGATAAAAATATCATCCATGGCCAGAAAAATAAATTAATGAATAAAGTTAATTTAAGAATAGTAATAATAACAAAAACAGAATAAAATAAATTTAAGTAAAGTCAAATTAATACATTTTTAAAAATGAGACCAGAACAGAAATATTAACACATGCAGACCCATAACCAACACGTTCACTTAAAGTCAGCCAAATGTAAGCTGGAGTACAATTTGATGTATTATTGAGCTGCAACAAGTTTAAAGGACAAGGCTGGTGGTTTTTTTTATCATCAACTAATGGCATTATAAAAGCATAATCTGAAGATGAAAATATTTAGGAAACACCTCAGGACATGTAAGAAATATCTAGTTTCATTTTTAAAAAGGCTCAGTAATTTTCTACAACAAGTGAACACTGTAGCTTTCAGCAAACATAACTACAACTGGGGGAAAAAAGTGCATTTGTTGGGGACTATTTCCAACGGCGGATCAATACACATTTAGCATGTGAATGAGTATTTACAGCCGCAGCACAGTGACTGTGGGATTTACTTACTTGTTTCTGGTTGAAAACAGGCCCCCAGTCGATTCTGGGCATCCGCGACACATCATCGATCTGCTCGTAGATATCTCTGTAGACGGTGCAGTCCTTCAACCAGCGCTCATGAAGGTGGATGACACTGGAGTGATCAGAGTGCAAAGAAACAAACAACTTTGTGTTTAAAGAGAGGCAAGGTGTTCCTGCTTCTTACACCAGTTCATTGTGTGCAAGACTTTGTGATGAAAAGTGGCATGGTTTTATCTAGAACACACCCTGGGCACTTTACTGAAAACCCTTTATGTATTCCAGAGATTTTATTCAGAGCCCTCCCAGGGGGGTTCTACCTAGGTCAAAGGTTTTAAATAGAACCCACTTAGGGGCTTCTACTGAGAACCCTTTAATGATTCAAAGATCTTATCTACAACTCAGCCAGGGGGTTCTAGGTCACTAAGGACCATTTTATATTATGATAGAAAGGACTTGATGAAAGACTTCTTCAAGGATTTCAACAATCCTTGAAGAACTCTATCTTCCAAGAATTGGATTTAAAGTGTTCTTAGTGGAACCTTACTCTTTAGTCTAACTCTTTTTAAACAAAAGGGTTTTCCAGAAACAAATGGTTCTGGGTAGAAGCTCAACCCAACAGAAAGAAGCTTTTTTAGTGTACTGTAATTCCTCTGTGTGGTATTTATTGTGTGACAGCTCACTCGCTCTCGATCTCTTTGGCCTGTGGGTGTTTGAGCTTCTTGGCTTTGTCAACGTCAATGAACAGCTCCTTGAGCAGGTCCTCAGCGGCACCCAGCTTGATCGATATCTCATCCTGATGCTGGAAGGGCAGCTCCTTCTTGTCATTTTCATAATCCTGGTGGAAACAGACCACAGTTAGGGTGATCTCCTTCAATATGTCACAAGTGTTAGTGTGTGTTTGTCTTTCAGCGTGTGCTTGTGTGTTCTCACCACAGCCAGCAGCTCCTCTGACCGGAGGACGTCTTTCTCCACCTGGTCGGCATTCTTTTGCATCTGGGCGATCAGCGAGGCCAAGGTGCTGGCCTGGTTCCTGCAGGGTGAGGAGAGAGGTCATGGATCAGATGGCAAATTATTGACAATCAGCTCAGTCTCTCTCTCTCTCTCTCTCTCTCTCTCTCTCTCTCAAATCCCTCTCAAAGTCTCAAATCCTCTGAATCTGAGGACCAACACTCACCCTTAGAGGCTTTGTCTTCTGGACAGACAAAATCTCATTGGTCATGATCAAATATCAATGACAAAACACCTTCCTAAACTAGACACACAGCTGAAAGACTGATGAAACCAAATAAAACATTTTCTTTATGAATTTGACAAATTTTTTAAAGTGTAAACTAGGGGTGTCAAAATTAATCGTTTTTAAGATGCATCGCGATTCGGACGTGGACGATTCTGTATCGATGCAGTGACAGGACATAATCGATTGTAGCAGAGAGACGTTCCTTCTTAATTTTCCGGCAGCGGCCGGACAATAAAGTTATAAAATTCAGAATAACTTCCTGCTCGCAACGAGCGCCGTAGCGACCAGCGTCGTAGCAAAGTTAGACTGCTAGACTGCAGAAGTGTTTATTTTGTTTTTGAGCACTGTCTGGAGGTGCTATGCTTTAAGTTGAGTTAAGTTAAATGGAATAAAAAAGTCATAGACGAGAGGATAAGCTCCACCTGAAACCACGTTAAATAAAAAACAATGACCCGCAGCAGAGGGAGGGAGAGAGAGAGCGTGTGAATACGGACAGGTGATATAAAAACTTTTTATGATCATGAAACATATTACTGAACACTTCTGTGCAGTTTTTTT
Source organism: Lutjanus campechanus (assembly GCA_027495735.1). Lineage (NCBI taxonomy): Eukaryota > Metazoa > Chordata > Actinopteri > Lutjaniformes > Lutjanidae > Lutjanus > Lutjanus campechanus. The sequence continues at coordinate 10,157 of JAJHUR010094053.1, read as the reverse complement.
TTTTTTTGCTCCAAGTCCGATTTGTTTTTAAATACTTAATTACTCCCCGCCGATTATTCATATCTAACGTTACGAAGGAGGAGAAAGAGAGCAGAGAGGAGAGAGAGGGAGCGTGTGTGAAGTGCTGACTGATATAAAACTTTTTTGATGATAAATCCTGATGTTACTGAACAGTTCCCCGACTAAAATATCTGTCTCAGTAAAAGACAGACAGCCGCTCGTCTCCTCCATGAAACGTTTGTCACTTCGCTGCATTATTATAAATCATTGAACTGTCCAGACGCTGTCTCTCCCTCTTCATCTCCTCGGTGTGTGTCCGTGTGCAGTTTGCTGTCTAAAACATCCTCAGTGTTGTTAACTAGATGACACCGATGTAAATTATCCTGCTTTCTTAATACAAAAACATGAATATCGCGCAGTTTAGTCTGTTTAGTGAAAAAAGGTTGATGATTTTTTTTCTTTCAGAGGACAATATTTTTATTAAAGAAATAAACTATAATTAATAGTAATACTAAATAAATAAACAGATGCACATAAATAGCAACATTTTCCTATAATACTGCTGGTTTTGTGGTGATGGAATGTTAAATCTGAAGCCTGCAGTGCGTTTTGGCATTGAAGACTTTTATGTCATGTTCTAAAGTACTTTAGGAAAAATAAAAAGGGAGTTCATATTTATCTGACTGCTTGTAGCCTATTCACTGATAGAAAAAGTAGACATATGCAGTAATATAAAAAATTGAGGATGCAATGCATCGTGATGCATCGTGGAATCGAATCGAATCGAATCGTTGACTGGATAATCGTAATCGAATCGAATCGTGAGACCAGTGAAGATGCGCAGCCCTAGTGTAAACACACTAATCTACAACCTCACCACTAGATGCCACTAAATACACTGGTCCTTTAAAGGGGTAGTTCAAAATCCCCAAAATCCAAACTATATATTCTTTTCTTGGTCTGTAGTGTTATCCATCCATATTCTCTCCAGTATAAACTAACTAAATGAGACTCGGCTTGTGGTGTTTAAAGCACCAAAAATACATTGAAAAAAGATCCTGTTATTTAAAAGACATGCTGGGAGCAATTTTATGTAGGAACTACTTTCTTTCTTAGTAGTTCTGGTAGATTCTACTGCAAATGCTGCCAAAAGAAAGTAGTTACATTAAACTGCTTAAACATCAAGTTCTGTTGATTGTTTTAGCAACCAGGTCATGATTTTTGGAAAGAGTCACTGCTGTCGAGTTTTTCAAATGTATTTTTTTGGGTGCTTTGAGCACCACAAGCTTTGTGCCATCTAGTCCCATTATAGTGGAGAGAAGGCACACATCTCTATGGCTGATATCTCCAAAACTCTGCAACTCACACCAAACTAGTATGAATAAAGAACACTGCTGGCCAGAAGAAAAATATGTATTTTGGATTTGGGGGGTGAGCTGACCCATTAAAGGACCAGTGTATTTAGTGGCATCTAGCGGTAAAGTTGTAGATTATGACCAACTAAATACGGCTCATCTCACCCTCCCCTTCCAAGCACGTAGGAGAACGTATGGGGGCCACGAAATATGCAAAAAAAACTATGAAAAGCCATTGTGAGCTACTGTAGAAAGAGAAGCCACACCCTCTATTAATGGATCCCTTTTAATCTTACACACTGGACCTGTAAAAACCCAGTGAAACCTAATTACAAGAGTTTTGGGGTTCATTTTATGTATTTCCGGCTGGAGAAACAAGCCAGAACCAATAGCATGTCAGTTAGACAGAACTTTCTCATACCATGAGAGATACATTTTCAAGACCAGAAGAATATCTGATATCAAAAATGTGCATCATGGCAGTTTCCCTTTTTATTCTTTTCACTCTTGTTATCTGGCTGATTTGATCAAACACAACCTGACAAATCACATACTGTCTCAAGGCCTGCTGCCACCCGGGGGCGTTCCCTACATGCTAACCATTCCACAGCGGCTGTGACCGTCACTCCCTCTGTCACTGTCATTGTGTTGCTCTCTGTCGATGCCACTCAGGGTTTGACTGATAAAAAGATAAAGTGATGCCTCAGACTCTACCTGCTGACAACTACAGATGAACTACGCCTGTAAAACTAAACAAGACATCAGAAATCAAAAGATTTTGAGGGATTTGAATGAAGATAACACATGATAGTGTTATAAGGGGTTTTGTGGTAATTAAATCTTGAGTTTGTGATCGATTACAGTTGAGGAAGCTGAGGCAGGCTGCAGGAACACAGCAAGAGTGCAAGACATGTGGAACATCATAAATTGACAATAACAAGCGAGGATGAGTCCTCCACTGCGACTTGATCAGCTGTTTATAACTGTCAGTTGTCTGTCAATGTAAAGTCCAGCCTGTTATCCTGAAAACAAAAGCCCACTGCTCTGAAAAACACTCTGGACTGAGTTCAGTGACTTCCTGTCTCACTGCTGCCAAACTCCATTAACATTTTGCTCAATTTAACAGTTAAAAACATCTACTCCTACTCAAAGATTACTAATGATTTCTTACAACTCATAAACAGTCATTTACTCATTTGGCAAACATTCAGAATTAATCTGAACTCTAATTAACATGAAACGTAAAGTTATGGATCAGAATAGAAATGTTAAAGTTGGGCACAGTGGCATTTCTCAATGTTTCCCTCATCTTTGATGACATATCATGGTCATTTTATGATTTACTACAATAAATATATTACAGATTCCTCCTTTAAAGGGAAACTCGCAGGTTGAATTTCTTACTGTATTTATACTTTTTGTTGGACATTACAACTGTCTCACAAACACACATAGGTTGTGTATCTGTGTGTATATACAACACTTTAATTTACCTGCAAGTTACTCTTTAACACCAGGAGTGGCATTAATATTTTCTTTTGTAATACTCTTTAAATATGAGAAATATCCCTAATATGCAGCATTTACACTGATATCAGTCTCACATCAGGTGGAAAGTGAGTGCAGTCACAGCTGCATAAAGGAAGAAATTATCTTTCCTTTTTAGGTCTTTGTACATACAAACAACAAAACTTCCCTACTAACACCATTATAAATCATAAACACATTTTTCATGTTCCTCTCTTGCTCTTCTTGTTGAGAGTCTGAGATTTTACAACCAGAGAAGACTTCGTTCATACACTTAAACCTCTGGAACAACGCTGATGTGTAACACTGAACCCAAGAATGTCAGCGAACCATCAAGGAGCTCGCTATCAAAGCCACAAAGTCGAACAAGCAGATGCCACACGAGTTAAGATTTACAACAACGACCTAAATGCAGTTTGACAATCGAGGCCCTTTAATGATGGAGCGACACGAGGAATGCAGACATCCTCCTGAGCTGGTTTTGCAGCCGCTCTCACAATGGTCTCCCTATTCCTGCTCACTCAGCTGGCGGGACAGGTATGTGCCACACACACACACACACACACACACACACACACACACACACACACACAGTACACACAAGAATTATTTCTTAACTTTTCAGCCAAAGAAATATTTGTGCTGATGACAAGGAGTCATTAGTGTCAGCAGAGCCTGGATTAATGCAGTAGGGTGATAATAAGATCTATGTTAGTGATAATGTACAGTGAGTAGGTCATTATTTCACAATAACAAGCAGCTTACTGTACTGTACATTATCCTGCTTATGGGGGGAAAAATCAATCTCAAAATGTTATACTATGTACATAGATATTTTGTGTCAAATTATTGAGATTGATTTTTCCCTCATAGGTTATAAGCAGGATAATGTACAGTAATGTGTGTGTGTGTGTGTGTGTGTGTGTGTGTGTGTGTGTGTGTGTGTGTGTGTGTGTGTACATATATATGTTTTATTGAATAGCTGAATGTTGTTTATATATTTATCTTGTTATAGCTACTTAGCAAAACATTTTTTTAAATTCTTTCTTTCTTTCTTATTTTTCTTTTTTCCTCTACTATCACTATTGAATTAAAGAATTTATTTATTTATTTATTTATTTATTTATTTATTTATCTATTTATTAAAGCTTTGGCAATATTGGTCAGAAGACATTCATGCCAATAAAGCATATTGAATTGAATTGATTTGAATTGAATCTATTGTCCAATGTCTGAACTGAATTGTGTCCATAGCAACTGTCTGTTATTCAGAAACAGGACAGACCTTATACTGGCATAATTGACCAATCAGAATCAAGTATCAAACAGAGTTGTGTACTAAAGGCTGTTACCATCTGTCCTGTCTTGATGTGCTTCACTGACTTTTGTGTGTTTTGTTTTGTTTTGTTTTTTTGGTTTGTCTTTTATATTCTTTAGAACATGTCACTTGTATATAGTTTTTATTTTTGTTGTTGGTCGTGGATCCTTTATGTATATGTTTACATATATATAGACCTATTTCTAGTCTAGTCTTTACCTTTATTTGTTTAGCTTTGTAGTCCTTGTTTGTAGCTGTTATGTCCATGTCCTTGTATATGTACACATAATTGACCAATAAAGCAGATTTTTTTAAAAATCAACCACTTTTTGAGTTTATTCAGTTTACTTGTTCTTTACTTCTTATTTTTCTTTATATATATCTTCATGTCAGACACTGAATGTCTGTCTCGTCTTGATGAAGACTGATAGACTGTGAAACCACAAAGGACATCAATGGAAATAAGACCTGGACTGTTTGGTTGTTGATGACATGAGTGGAATAAACGATGGATGTTTGTGTGTCTCCTTCATCTGTGCTGTCAAGTAAAAAACTAATATCTAATAATGATCACAATGAGCTGAATGACAGGTGACACCCACACACGTGTGTGTCCTCTGATCAGGGGACCAGAGTGTGTGAGATTACCTCACATGTGTCACCTGCAGTCTGAGCTCCTCACAAACACTGCACATAGAAAAAGTGACTGTGGCACTTAAGTTGTGTATCTTTTTTGTATTTAACAAACTAAATGCCAAAAACTGCACTGTTAAATAAAAAATAAGAGTGGAATGATTTAAAAATGCCATAACAATATGAATTTTATCCATGAACATATCAGGAAAGTGACACAGCAGCAGCAGCAGCAGCGATGGCTGATTTCACTTGAAAGTAGGATAACTGGATAACCTGCATAATTTCACAGGGCTTGCCTGCATTTCTTGAGTTGGTTGTAAGATCACAAAACTTGTACCACAAACACTCCCTGATTTCATTACAGCTCTCAACTGTCCTCACAGCTCACAGATTGTATTTTAAATTCAACTGTGTTGAATTTTGGGGGATAAGACAGGCTGACAGCAGCTCAGAGCTGCATGACGCGGCAGATTTTTGGAGTTATTGCTCAGCAGGTTCAGGTCCATGTGTGACGCCCCTCAGATCACAAAGATGGAGCTCATTTTATGTAAATGTGTAAGTTTAAGTAAAGTTCTATCCTGTCCAAATGTCCACGAAGAGGACAAAGAAACTGACCCTGAATGCTGATAGTCATCAGCCTCGGCCTCAGTATCACCAACCATGTGAGCTGTGATCTAAGTGACAGATCACACACTCATGGAGCATCACGTCAGCCACCCTCATACACCTATCAGCACCCACATACTCACACACACACACACACACACACACTCACACACCCTATCTTCAGCACTTAACCTGTTCATGTCATTTCCAATCATAAATGATATTTTTTAAGTATCCTTACATTTCATGACATTTAAAGGATTTTTAAAGTAAACCAACAAAGCTAAGTGTTGACTCATTGGTCAGTTTAAACAATAAGTTGATTGATGAATAGATTATGAATAGATTTTAATAACCAATCATTGTGATTATAGACTAACCATCAAAGTCAAGTTGAAATGTAAAATATTTGCTGGTTTTAGTTTCTGTAATGTGAGAATTTGCTGCTATTCTCTGTTTTCTATCATTTCTAGTGATTATATATTGGTTTGTGACTGACAAAATGGACTCTGTAAAATTGTTTATAGACACAATTAATCAAATATTTGAAAAAATAACCTAAAAATTAACCAATAATGAAAATAATCACAAGTCGCAGTGCTGCTAAACTACTTTACTGTCTTGATTAATTTAATTGTTGATGAAGTGTCTTCAATGAGCCTTTAATGTCCTGAGTCACACAGCACAGTTGGGAACCAACGCCCACATGAGAGACAGAAACCAGCTGAGCAGAACAGACTGGCCGGCCCTCATCACACCTCAGCAGAGAGACAGCATGTCCAGGGCAGGAGAGGCAAGGCGAAACCTGGGGCTGGTCACCACCTGCCTGTCAAACCACGTCCTGTCATTGTGACGTCCGACAGGGACAAAGAGGGGAAACTATTCATCAGTTTGGCAGCTCCACATTCTCTCTGACATGCTGGTGGCGTACCTGCCAACCCTCCCAGTTTTCTCGGGAGACTCCCATTCTTCATCGCCCTCCTGGGATCACAATTCTCACATATTTCTGCTGATTTTCTCACCTTTTTTTTTTATTATGGAAAGTTTTAAAGGGAAGGGGCACAATTTTGCTGAGAGCAGCTTAAAATGATCATATCCTAAGAAAAATATTAGCAAAATATTCATTTTCTGTGTTATTGTAATCAAATTTGAGTCCAGAATTGGACTTCTAGGCTAAATGTTGTGTATCCCAGCTAATAACTATCATTTATGAGTCACATGCAGTCAACTGTTTGCAAAAAAAAGTGTCCATTAATTATTATTGATATTTTTACTTTTTTTTTTTTACTTTCACCAGAATGTAGGAAAGTCTATGAAACTCAAATTTTCTCCCCGTCTTTAGTTTTCAAAATGCTCCCTGTTTCTGAGGTCTCAAAGTTGGCGAGTATAACTGGTGGTCCTGTCACAAGCTGCGTGTTTAAGGGTGGATTTAAAGCCATTATGTCCCTTAAATCACCTAAAGTCAAGTATGTCAAAAAAGATGACCACAAATACAACCTGTCCTCAACACTTTACATCACATAGATCAGTGGGGGACACGGTGAAATCATCAGCCCTCTTTATCAGTTTATCTGAGAGTTCTTTGAAGATTTCTTGTCACATTCCGCAAATGTAAGGTGGACACAATGGATTATCAATCAGCGCCTGCTGTCTACATCTTTTTAAAGGCACAATATGCAACATTTCCTTCAAAAAACAATGTATAGACTCATCCAATTAAATCATCACTAGAAGAATGTTATTTTCTAAATATTTTTGCTGCGCTCGGGACGCTTCACCAACCCAAAATAGTGGTATTTAACATTCTGGGAATGAAACTCAAAATTCAGCTACCTTTATGGTGCGTTTACGAACAGCTCAGACAAATCCCACACCGTTATGTCTGATGCATGAAAATGGTGGGAGCATGAAACTGAAGTAGTATTTTGAAACATGTACTGTATTAGTGAGAAATATGTCTACATTTTAAGCAGCAGCTAAATCTGAATGACACAGAACAGCCTTATCTTTTGACACTGAAAGCATCACTCACAGTCTTTATAGGATTGTTTTTTCTCACTATGAAATATGATCATCTGCAACAATGTTTTGCTGCCCATCAAAAGTCTGAATTTTGGTTCAATTTTGGGGGAAACTGGTCCAGGAAGCCACATTTTTAGGGTGTGAGCTCCTGAGAAACAGATTGAAAAGAACTGATAAGACATTTTCACCAGTTCCACCTGCTCTGTTGAAGCACACTCATGTTTACAAGGTAAACCTGACCTCAGGGCCCTGCTAACAGGCTGGAAAACACCGCACTAAGCTTCAACCATCCAAGAGGATTAACTCTGACTCCACACTCGAAATCAGGGAGGAAATTCATTGAGCAAACTTTCATTAGAAACTTTCTTCCAGCACGGCCACAGTGTAACAGGAGGAGAACCACAACAGTCAGGGAGAAAGAGGACAACGGCACGCACAGAAAGGAAACATGACACAGTTCTCTGGAGGAGGGGGAGAACATGACCGAGATACACTCATACATGCATTACATTCATAAAATCCACAGGGAAAAACTCACTTGCTGATCTTGCCCGACACCTTGAGGGTGTTCTCCTTGGACGTGCTTTTCTTAAACATCTTGGAGGTCCTGGTGGGTCAAGCAGAGATCCCACAAAAATCTCTCACTCTCTGTCTCTTACTCCTTCTTCGTCTCTGTCTTCCTCGCCCTGTGGCTCCCACTCTGTCTCTACTGTCCCTTTGGTTCCTCTCGAACACACTCATACACACACACACATGCACGTCAGCACAGTGGCAGCCCCTCCCAGACAGGTTAACAGGTGTGTCACCGCCCAGACATCCACCTTGCAGAGGAGGAGGAGAAGGACCGGACCAACCTGTTCCCTGTGTTCTCCTCTCCCGCCCTCTCCTTTCACTGGGGCCCTGACACACTCTCAAATCTCCCAAAGGGACCAGGGGCCCTTTAAGTACCAGGGATGCGTAATTCCTGAGGCTGGAGGGACACTGAATTCCTGCAGGGAGCAGAGAGAACAAAACACTTTTTATTCATGCAAATGGCATTCACCAGTGAACAAAACACAGAACACAGGCAGGAGAAATCCAGATACAAAGCAGTGAGTGATTCCAAATCAGGCTGATAAATGTTCTGGGGTTGCTTTGTTGCATGTTCCTATCAGGGCTCGGCAATATGTGAGGGATTCAAGGCCTCTCTGCTTCCTGCATCATCCGGCTGGGATTATTTCACAATAATGACCTGTTCACTGTACATGATCCTGCTTGTTACCTGGTTATGGAGCAAAAAAATCAATAATTTTAAAATTTTTTACTTATTTAAAATGTATTTCATTGCTCGAGTCTATGACCAAAATTGTGATCGTAGCCACAGTCTGTTCTTCATAACAACGGTCTGTTATACAGAGATAACAGACCTTAGAATGCTGTAAGTCACCAATCAGAATCAAGTATTTAGCCAAGCCATGAAATAAATTCATATAATATTGATTGTGATACAAGATTAGATATAATTTTAGATTTTGGATATCATTATATTGTGATATGTCAGCTGTTCTATTATTTGCCTTTACCCACCTCCACATTACTGATGATTATTTGTCAAAAATCTCATTGTGTTCAATAGTTCAACAACAATAGTCATTCTGACAACACAGTTGCAATTTTGATATTGAGGTATTTGGTCAAAAATATTGTAATAATTAAAATCCATATCATCAAGCCCTAACTCCACTGCATTTTAACTCTTAATGAAAGAAAGTACGAATTTAGCAAAATTGTTAATTAAGTACAACTCCAATTCCAAAAGAGTTGGGACATTGTGTAAAATGCAGATAAAAACAGAGTGCAGAGATCTGCAAAAACTTTTCAACTTATATTCAATTGAATACAGTTCAAAGATGATATTTAATGTTAAAACTTATTATTGCATTGTTTTGTTGTAAATTTACACTCATTCTGAATGTGATGCCTGCAATACTTGTTAAAAAAGTTGGGACGGGAGCATGTTTACACTGTGGTACATCAGCTTATCTATAACACTCAACAAGAGTCTGTGAACTGAGGACACTGAATGTTGAAGTTCTGAAAGTTTTTCTCATTCTTGCCTGATATAGAACTTCAGCTGCTCAACAGTCCTGTTTGGTCTCTGTTGTTGTATTTTGTGCTTCATAATGCACCACACAATTTCAATGGGAGACAGGTCTGGACTGCAGGCAGGTCAGTCTAGTACCTGAACTCTTTCACTATGAAGACACACTGTTGGAACATGTGTACAATGTGTCTCTGCATTGTCAAGCAGGGACGTCTCTGAAAAAGACGTCTGGATGGCAGCATATGTTGCTCTAAAACCTGTATGTACCTTTCAGTATTAATGGGGCCTTCACAGATGCAACAGTTACCCATGATGCCATGGGCACTAACACACCTCCGTACCATCACAGCTGCTGTCTTTTGAAGTTAGTGCTGGTAACAATCTGGATGGTTCTTTTCCTCTTTAGCCCGGAGGACATGACGTCCATGATTAGTGAAAACACTCTGAAATGTGGACTCATCAGACCACAGCTCACTTTTCCACGTTGTGTCAGTCCATCTCAGATGAGCTCAGGTCCAGAGAAGTCTGCAGTGTTTCTGGATGTTGTTGATATATGTCTTTCTCTTTGCATGGTCGAGTCTTAACTTGTATTTGTAGCTGCAGCAACAAA
>JAJHUR010094052.1:0-18268 GCA_027495735.1 Lutjanus campechanus | reverse complement strand
ATAATTCTCCTCTCCCCTCATCTCCTCTTTCATCTGTTTGTTCTTCATCCTCTGCAGTTTCCACGTATAGCTCCATAATTGCCCCTCATGCCGGGGACCATTCCAGTTAGTACGTCAGCTAAATTGTTTGCTTTGGAAAGGTTTGACCCATAATCAGCTGTATCATTTCCTGCATGTATATGAGCACTGATCGTAGTGTAATTGAGGGTTGTAGCTTCACTGAGGTCATGAATCCAGGTTCATCTCCTGAATACATGTGGACTTGATAAACAAGAAACGATCCTGCAGATAATCCTGATTCTGTCTCTTCCTTCAGGCATTAGAGAGCTGGCCGTCTGGACCAGTGGAAGGACTGATGGTGACCTGGAGTTCACGTGTGCTCCACTGAAAGCTGACCAGTGCAGAAAGTTCGCCCTGTTGGCCACTTTTCCCTGGAGCCACATCCAAAATAATCTCACTTTAAGAGAAGCCCCAGTTTGGACAGTAATAAGTCCAGTTCTGTGACTCAACATGAACGGGTTGCAAAGGTACATAGCTGCTTTGAAAATATATCCAGATCCAGTGACCCTTCACTGAGCCCCGCCTCCAAACAGTCCAATCATAGCTTTGCAACAGTAACTAGAGCTGTCAAGCTTTCCATTTCTCTGCATGTTGAAGGTGTGCAGGAGGCTCTGAGGAGAGTGATACTCTTTTTTGATGTCTCTCAACTATGTAAAACACAAGAGCATGTGTGTGTTGAATGGATTAAACTCTTCATCTGCTCTAACATAAACTGCAAACATTTGCATGTCTGGCTAACTAACACTAGCTTACCAGCTGCAGTAACTTTACCTCCAGACCAACTTGTTAGATCCACTGCATCTGTATTTGTTCTGTGGGGGTTTGAGGAGGAGGATGTGGGCTGATGCAGAATCAAAGAGAGTTGACGACGATGCATCTCTCTCTGGCTCACTGTCTCAGGTCTAAATTGGGTTAGCTTAGCTCTTATCCTGACTCTCTTCCTGTGGTGATCATGGTCCGGCTGGTCCGGCTGGGTGACCCGTCTCAAGGTCCGCTGCACTAATCAAGTCCTTGTGCTTCCTTTTCCCACGTTAATGAGTGTATTTCTGTCATCTATCATGTAGATATACCTGCTGTATTTCACCATCTGACCAATGTTTGCTGAGATGTAAGCTAGCTTTAGCCTCAGCTTTTGTTTACGTCTCACAGAAGTTGTGTTTCAATAATTACTCACAATTTCAGTGTTAAATGTGCCACAGTTATCACTGTAAACTGTATACATGCAGTGCAAGACTGGAAAGCTTGGCAGGCGTAGCAACAGTAACTAAGAAAGGTGGTGCTTGGTGAAGGGTCAATTAGATTCTGATCACAAACTGTGCCAGTAAACATTTTGCAGATATGTGGATATAAACCTCTTATGACACAGAAAAGAAAAATGTTAATCCAGGAATCATTGTTTTCCTCAGTATGATTTATTTCAGCTATTCACAGCAGATATGGTCACTAGAATTTAAAAAAAAAAAATTCCTCACAAGCTGTTTCCTTTATTTGAGATTTATGTGGTTTCAAATAGAACTGAATCATAAAACCAAAATGTTCACATCAGTCTGTTTGTGTTCTCCATCTTCTCATCATATTGACTTTTCTGTCTTTTATCTCAACATTACAGTGAGAGATGAGAGGAAAATAAACAACATTAACTGGAATGAACCAAACTTCACACTGTGACCTCTCAGCAGCAGCAGCAGCAGCTCTGGTTCAGACGCTCTGTTAACCAGCTCTTGTTAACCTTTCTGTAAAAGCAGTGGATGTTAATGCTGCAGCCTCGTGTGCTTATTGTGAGCTTTCAAAGAAAGAAAGCACTTCTCTTTTATTCAGACCTTGTCAGGGGTCCTTTGATTTTTTTTTGTCCTTTTTTGCCCACATGGATTTTCTGAAAGCTGTTCATCGTCCTGTCGTCATCGCAGCGGCTCCACCGCCACCGGCTCTGAAGGAGCAGAAAGGTCACGGCTGTGATACCCCACTGAAACTCTGTGTGTGGGAGCTCCGCCCGGCCGTGTTTTCACTCTGCTGGCCCCTTTTCACACAATACCGACACAGCGCCGCCCTCGCAGGCGCGGAAATGTCAAAACGTCTTCTCCACATGTGTGGGTGAGCGCAGGCGTGTGAAGAGATGTGTGAAGAGGTGTTGAGAGACAGTCAGACGGAGGATTCGGTAACAGCGAGGAGACGAGGCGGTTAGAGGCAGAGACTCTCGGTAAACGTTATCTGAACGCTGTAATGAGTTCGTCAAAGTAAGAGGCCACCTGAGGAAACTCTCACTATCAGACATCATCACTTTGTAATTTAACTAATGAAGATACAACCTTTAGATGAACCTGAACCTTCAGTCTGCTGCCGCAACACTAAACACAACCTGTTGTTGCTGCAGTGCATGATGGTCTATTTTCTGCCGCTGCGTGTGGACGAAGAAGACAAATAACAGAAGACTCGGTTATTAAAAGAGGCTGAGACAGACAAAGTCCAGCTGGAATCAAGCAGACAACAGTGAAGCATTTAAGAGCCAACTGAGGTGAATCAATCAGCAGAGACGGGAAGTAACTAAGAGCAAATACTCAAGTTTAGTAACTGTACTTTAGTAGATTTTTCAAGTATCTGAACTTTACTAAGTATTTCTTTTTCTGTTGTACTTTCACTCCCTGCAATTTAACACATATCTGCACTTTCTACTCCTTACATTTTCAAAACAGGCTCAGTACTTTTAATGGAAAAGAAAAAACAATGTGACAAGAAGTAAAAAGACAAAAGTGACGTAGAATGACAAAAATAACGTAACCAAAAAAATGACAAAACAAGATGAAAATGACTAAACAAGACAAAAACAATGTAAAAAATGAAAATGATTCTACCTGAAAAGGTTCAGTTAGTTCAGCTACTGTGAGGACGTTTCAGAGACTTTAAGTCTGGCTTATGTACGGATTCATCTGGACAGACAGAACGTGAAAAAGAATTTTGTTTCTCACTTATGTTTATATTGATTTTCTGCCATTTTGGATTTTTCCAAATTTTTGATATTTGAGACAGTTTGGTTCCAGCTGACCTTCAGAATTTACTCAAACGTGTCCAGCAGTTATTTCAAATATGTCCGATCTCCTGAACACTTTGTGCTCCTTCAGACACATCTGGAGGACACACGTAGAAGAAGAGTGACCACAACAACTTCAGTGACATTTAGACAGCAGCTGCTGCTGCAGCACAAACAGTGAAGTACAAGTAGTTTGAAGCTGACTAAGTTGATTAACGGGCTGTATCCACAAAGTGTTTTTTTTCCAGCTAAAAACGCAGCAGCCTTGTCATTAGCTGCAATTTGAGGTTTTTTTTTAAACGACTTTGAGAACAGAAATAACCTCCATCATCTCCTGACGGCTGCTTGATGGAGTGACATCAGCTGCTGCCTGAGGAACAGCAGAGACCGGAGAACCAAACAGAACTCCATCAGAGGACGGCTTGTCACAATCTCCCAGAAATAAATGATGACAAAGTGAAAGCTGAATTAAATCATCTAATTTGAACTCTGTGTGGATGTAATAAGTGGCTGGTACTCCTGTTTAACCTCTCACTGAAAAATCACTTCTCAGTGGAGGGTGTCAGTCTGTTCATTCAACTATTAAACATGAAATCCATCCTAACAGAACTTCTGGCTGTTTTAGAAATCTATTGTACAAAATACAAATATTAAGCCCATTTAATTTAGAAATAAATGATGTGTAGTGAGTGTTCACCCCCGTGTAGACAACAGTATCTGTCAGGCGGCTTTAAGTCGCCACATCAGACTTTATTTGCTCGTCCTCATGAAATAAGCTGAGTTGAATCTTGATGAAAATTTGTGAATTTGTGGTGATGGTGAACAAACCACACAAGTTTACTGATCATTATATGATCATATCTCTTTAATTTGAACCCAACTTTAATTTAAAATTAATCACAAACAAAAGGTTATCTTATTTTCAAAAAGGGAGCAGTTGTTGTTGCAGAGAAGAATCATTCAGCCACAAAAAACAGGCTTCGAATATTTGATTCATGGAAACTTTAATGAGGATTTGAAACAATAAGATACAGAATTCAAACAAGACATTTCAAAACCTTACTGGATCAACTCAAACTGGTTATATCAATTAAATTTCATGATGACAAAAAATTATTATTAAAAAAAAAATCTGTCAACACAACCTCCATTTTATAAAATCTCTGTACACACAAGAACATAAACACTGCATGCCGGGCCTGTGGGTGGCGCTACAGTCTACATCAGGAGACATCAACCTCTCCTGTGGCAAAAAAATTATATGAAAACTGAAAATGTTTTTTGTTTTTTGCATTTTAATTATCATTTATCATAGAGTAGGTCCAAAACATTTAAAAACTTAATTTTTTCTTTCTTTTTTTGGAGATAATTGAGATAATAGATAAACTTAAATCTTTGAGTTTTAGAAACGACAATCAAAATCACTCAAGCTCACTTTGACCAATTTTTGAAATATAACAGTTTATCTAAAAAAGAAACTGAGTCAGCCTGAGTCACATTTGAATATTTATTTTTTAATATTAACATAAATTCATTCGACATCTTTTGCTCTCTCTCAGGTGCCTGTGTTGGTTTTGCTGATGTGAACATGGTTTCAAAATGCAGCCGTTCCAAACACTTCGTTTTATTTTCAGACGTCTTTGTTCTGTTTCCGTTCTCGTCCTCCACTGTTATTTTTCTGTTTTATCATCCGTCACTGCAGTTTTTCTCCCCCGTCAGACTGAGACACGCCCGTCTGAAGAGAATTGAAATGATCTTTTGCTGTGTTGAGACGAGCTAAAAGCTTTGCTTATCGAGGTTCATCTCATCACCATCAATAATAACCTGTCAAATCATAATGAAGGACAGAGGGCACTTAATGCAGAGCAGAGGACAGAAGTCTAATGGACAGCAGCAGAACGACACGATGACGATCAGAAGTGACGTAATGTTCGACCTCAGCAGCAGCTGCACACAGACGCAGTCAGAGACGAGCTGTGAACACACAGGAGCATTTCCTCAGGAGGAGGTGGAGACCAAAGATGGAGCTAAAAGAGAGAGAATACCTGAGAGCAGGAGAGCACACAAACCAACACACACTGTAAAAATTCAATTTCAAGTTCACCAAAGTTGAAGTGCACATGAATTGAATATGTGCCCTTCGTCTGTGTTTGTGTGTGTTGGGTTTCTCCTCCTGGCTCTGTTCAGAACACACACCTGTCCTGTATCACCTCACCAAGTCTGCTCACCTGCCTCTCATCAGCTCATCAGCACGTCAGACCCAGCACATCCGTGTTTCAAACATCTCTGTTGTTTCTTGGTGCCTCCTGGCTGAATTCCCAACCTGTTAATAACTGTACTTTCCTTTGTGTCTCAGCATTATTCTTACCTGCTACTGTACCTTTGTGAAACTCAAATCTGCCCACATCATCCACCATCTCTCCTCCGCCATCTCCAGACATTCAGCCTCTCCAGTCAGTCTCACCTGCAAGTAATTCAATAAATCTTAAAGGGATAGTTCGGTTGACATGAGGGTGAGTAAATAATGACTGAATTTCCATTTTTGGGTGAAGGTCGAGTTTAGGTTTTTAGTCCAAACAGCTGAAGTGAATGGTGACCAGTTTTGCTGCACAAGTAGGGCTGCACGATTTGGTGAAAACATTATATTGTGATTTATTTGACTGAAATTGTGATGTGCAGTATAAGTAGTTGGGATGATCATTTGTCGTGGTCTGTGCCAAACAAACATGTCTTCTTTCATCTGTAGAACGAGGTTTTTAGGCCAGAACATCGCTGCAGCTCTACAATACTAAAGATGTTTTCTCACACATTTGTGTGAAATTGCAATTTGGATCAGGTTCTGCACTTTGGATATCACACATGAAACTCCTCCATGCTGCTCGTCTGATGTAATCCAAGTCTCCTAAAGCCCCGACATGCCAAGCTGACTGAAACAAGGTCATTTACACCATGTTTTTATCCTGAATCTTCACTGTAGATCCTTAACTTGGAGCAACGTTCACGTGCACATGCGCACCATCTGAACTGGGTGTGTGTGGTGTGATGTTGCACACATGCAAGTGAAAGGCATGTTGGAGCAGTATGGAGACATTTTATGTTTCTTCTGTTGTTTTTATCATCTGAAAACTGGTCACCATTCACTTACATGGTTTGGGAGATTCTGTGAAACACCAGCAGTGTTTTGTGACTAAAAAACTAACAGCGTTTGAGTCACCCTACAATACTGTAACAAGTCCAAGAAAAATATCAACAGAAAAATGCACAGGACAAATATGATTCGCTACTGATAGGCAGATCAAAATAGAGCAAAATCAAACCTCTCCAACACAGAAATAGGCTCACATGATCAATATCAGACAACTGAGTCTGATGATCAGAGAGTAATCGAACTGAGGAAACACACAGAGCAGCTTCTTTCTTCTTTTACAGCCACAGGAGCAGGAAACAGACCAGAATGCACTGTAGCTTTGGGTAAATTGGAGTTTGTGCTGCTGCAACACTTTTCTAAAGTGGAGAACCTACTTTCCCATCAGCCCACACATGCAACCCCACAGCTGAACACAACACATTAAACCTGCTCTCTGGAGGCTGTCAGACGGCATTTTGGGAATTGCAGGAAATGACAAAGTGAAGTGGAAGCAGACGAGGCAGGTTGAGGTTAAAATGGATTCATCATTCAGGAGTCACTCCATCATAAAATAAGTCTCTCTGAACATCAGCAGTCGTTCAGCTGAAACGTCTCTGACGGTGATTCACAGCAGCAGGGAGACGTTTCAGAGAACTACATTACCGCGCTGATTTGTTCCATTGAATCTGTAGACACAATGTCCATGGGGACAGAAACGCACCGGCTACTGAATCAATGTCCTTTTATGAACGGTAACAACCTCCTGCAGAGCTCCTGTCTGTAGGAGACACAGTGCAGCTGCCTCCATTCACTGAGGACAAAAGCAGATTTTAAAATGGAAAAAAGATTCTCCTGAGAATCACAGAGGAAGTACAGTCTGCCACTGATTACAGCAGACACACAATAAAACATGTACACAACATGTCTCTGTACACACAGACCCACAGAACATCTCTGCTGAGCAATGTTGGACTATTTATATACGCTTTTATTTCATCAGCTGTTCCACAGAGACCAGATTCATATATAAGACAGAACAGCAGAAAAGCTTTTAGGTGGAGTCAGCATATGTTAAGTATAAAGGGTCATTGCAGAAAAGTTCTGGTGAAATGCAAACTGAGCGATGATGAAGCTTCACTTTTTTTTTATCCTTTCATTGAGGTTGAATCTCTTTGTGTACAAAAATAAACAGCACAGATAGAACTGTAGACTGAACAATTGATAGCCGAGGAGAAAGATGATTTGTTTCTACACAAGAATCCAATTTTAACCTTAAAGCGATGTACTGTACCTTTAATGTGCAATAAACCCAGCTCATACTGACGTTTTTCCTCTGCCCCTCAGCGTCTCACACTGATGCACTAATACCCTTTAGTGACTATATTAGATGCTGCCAGAAAGTCTTTCTAACACGTGGTTAACGTTGTGAAACTGTTGCAGTTTGGGTAGGTTTTTAGAAAACTAATTAAACTATATATTTGTGAGTTTTCTCCAGGAGTCATTTTGTCGCAGCCCCGATCGATGCCATCTTAACATCGGCATAGAGGTGAGTACATATTGAGTGGACTATCATTCTGGGGTGGAATATCGCTTTCAGTTTGCTTGACGGGTGTTCTACGTGGACCTTAAAAGAGTCCTCTGTTTATAAGTTTCAGTGGTTTCAAGTTCACAGCCTTGAAGGGTTTGCTTATGGACAGTTGGGTGGACACTGTTTCATTTCTTCTTGCCAGAATTTAAAACAAGCTTATATTTGATAAGAGAGACCTGAAATGTATCAAGAGCAGCTCATTGAGTGTATTATGTTGTTATTGTGTCCTGTGTTTGTTTTTCTGTCTGGTGTCAATAAAGTCTAAGTTTAAGCTTGTAAATTTGCAATGGCCAGATTAAAAGAAGAGCCAGTGGAATATAAAACTATGTCATCTGCATAAAAATGCACGTTAAAATTTGGGGTGGCAGAAATTATATTGTTTATATGAATAGTAAACAAAAGAGGACCAAGAATGGACCCTTGTGGTGCACCTGTATTAATGCAAAGAGAACTAGACTTGAAACCATTGGAGACCACTGCCTGAAAGATGGTCATGGAACTATTTTATAGACTGTTAGTCAGCAATCGACTGAGTCAAATGCCTTAAAGAGGTCTTTGAGAAGTGTTGATGATTATCCAAGGCTTCAATAACATTAGGTTCACTTATTGCAGCTGTTGTTATGCTATGACGTGATCTAAAACCTGTATGTTCTTGCTTTTATATGTTATTTGACTCTTGAAACAGTCACAGTTGAGAATTTACTCAGGTTTAACCACCAGACCAGGTTAGGTTTAAATGCACAGTATGTCATTTCTGCAGCTAGTGGTCTCTTATATCAAAACAATTATAAAAGATGTAGTTTGACATCTTGAATCATTTGTGGGATCATGGGAGGTGTTGTTTTCATTGTTTAATAACCACCAATGCAGATAAAAATCTGGCTCGGATGTATGACTCAGGCACAGACTCATTAACACTTCATTCACTTTGTGTTTAGTCAAGTTCGCCGACGTCCTTCCTCACTCTCTGACGTATCATCCGGGGTGCATTCAGACCCAACAAAGCATTGAAAAACATTCTTATGTATGTGGTGTGTTGAACACCCTGCCCCGTCTGTTTAATATAGCAGGGTTCACATCGCTGCTGATTGGGTGAAAACTTGTCAAGACTGTAAACGTCACACCTCACCTGAGGACAGTGTTCACGTCTCACTGAATCGGCTCCATCTTGTCTGTGCATTTCAAAGCGTCCAGCAGCAAATGAGCAGCCAGATTTTCTGTGCAATATGTGCGAATACTGTGTTGGTTGTGTGTGTTCTCAGAAATGAACATTACACATCTGCAAGATGCTGTTAGCACATGAACAGTGTGGGCAGGGTATCAGGATGTTATAACCCCACTGCTGCTTTTTACAGTCATCTCAGCCCTACAATAAATAATAGACTCCTCATGTTTGGTTATGTTTACTTAATGTTCTCAAGGCAGAATGGAATTGTGAGTGCAATGATAATAAAGTTAATTTAATATTTAGTGTTAGCTGGGTATTATTCAACCTTTTAATCATCCAGTTGCGCACAGAAGTGCTCGTGCACAGGTCTGAAGATCATCACTTGTGCTGCAGCTGCTTGTCTTTTGATAATGAGCATCTGTGTCACAAACAGTAAAGTGATTAAATACTGAAGTTTTGAAGCCTTTATTCTGCAGTCCTGATGTACAGCTCTCTAACCTTGTGATTACTCACTGATATCAGGCTCACACTCTCAACAGATGCTACAATCCCATTCAGTTATCATCAATGTGTTATGAGCCTAAGTGCACTTATTCCATTTACATATTGTGCGTCGGCGCTGATGCACAGTGGGCCGTCGTACCGACTGATGAGACTCTGTTCTGCATTAGATCCACATCTGAGCTGCTGAGTGCTGCTCTCACTGAAATACAGATGGAAGGCTGCAACGCTTCTCAAACTCTGCTTTTTTCTTTTTTAAAAAAACTTTTTCTCTCTGTGAATTTGTATGGTGATTTATTCTTTGTGAATCTCAAGGACTGAAATTGAATAAACTCACTATTTAAAGAAACATTGCAGGGTTTGGAGCTGAGTGAATAAAGGCTCCTCCGTCTCCTTTCTTTCCTGATATTAATAACTAATTAGCGTCAGTTCAGTTTTGATATAATGTCCCTTCATTACCACAAATATACAGAAAACCCCCAAACAAACAGATCTATAGACACATGCTGTATGTCCAGAGACAAACACATTTATTTACTTGCGAGTCACCACAGCTGTTCTTTGCAGTTTTAGCCTGTGCTGCAGCCGTTGGTTTGTAGACCACCCGTGTTCCTCTCCAGATGGTGACCTGATGCCTGCCTCAAAGTGTTTTTATTACATTTTTATTACATGTATATTGATCTATATGTCACCTCTATACCAGTATTCAGTTTTGTTGGGTATTTTTTGTAGCTACAGTGGTCATAAAAGTGTCTATGTGTCTTACTGATGAAACACTGTGAAAACAATATGACAAACAAAACAGTTTCAAGTCTACGGCTCAAAAAATGTGTATCTCATTTCCTTATAAACCCAAGAATAACAGTGTCCAAATGGGGTTATTTAATAAATTATTATTGTGTTTGTTGTAGAATAACAGATGGGAGCATAAAAGTCTGTAGTTCACACTCTGCATTTCCCTCACTTTCTGTTTTCGCTCGGCTTCGTCCTCACTTACACCTCCAGGTCATGGCCATGGCAACGTGTGCACAATGCTCTCAATTATCAGTGCCAGCTAAATTTTTAATATTTCATAGTTTGTCTTTTCCTGCCAGATGATTTAAAATGATTGGTGATACGTCCTGCACTTGGAGGTGCTCCTAAAGTTTCGTCCAGTGAGCTGGTTTCTTGCTTGTGATGCGGCGGAGCGTGGGAGACACACATCTGGAGTGAGCAGAGTTTCTGAGGAACAAGCCTCACTGTTTTCTGGTGTCCTCCAGCTGCTAATATAGTAAACCACAACTGTTAGGTAGTGATACAGAACTGGACTCAGCAGCCTCCCAGTGAGCGACAGGGAGCACAGCGTCGTCCCCAGGTGGTCTTCTTGCTGGGACTGACTCTTGGTTGCACTTTAATTGTGTCTGAAAAGTTGAACCCATCGAGGCCAAATGGCACCAAAATTCTTTCCAAACCCGACCCTCATTTGCATATTTTAGTCCGAGTCTGATTACAGCCCAACATTGTTCTTATCAAGCGTCCCTCTGAGTTTTCAGTGACAGAGACAATACATGCAGGGAATTGGAACTGGAATTGGCAGCAACTAAACTCGGGAGAAAAATGCAAACAGACGTGAGAAATAAGGTCGGACCTGAACCTGTCAGATCCTGTCGGGTTCGGGCACAGATCTCAAGCTTTAGCTCTTGGCACTCCAGGGCTAACTGAGCTAGCTTACTTTAGCTCGGCTGACCCCGGTGAACTGCTGTTGGCTCAGTTAGCAGTGATTCATCCCAGGCTGCTGTGAGCCGGGCCTGACAGGAACACCCTGTCGGTGCTGTAGCCTATCTCATGTCATCAAACTGGGTCGATCGCCTCCTACTGTTACATCCATGGACTGGAGGAAGGGATTTGAGATTTTGGACAACTGTAAATCCGGTGTTTCCGGAATTTTTCAGGACGTCTGTGATCATCAGTGATCCACAGCTTCTTCTTCAGCTGTAACTATCTGAACGTGCTCTGCAGACGACAGGTGGATCTAACAGGACGTGAACATTTCTGTCACTTCCTGTTTATCCTCTGAAGGCTGGAAACGGTCCAACGTGACTGCAGCTTCTTGTCACTGCCTGACCTCGTCTACTATCTAGGCCAGGCTCAGTTCATCTCAAAAAAGAAAGTGAATTTTCATAAGGGCAGGGCAATATATCTATGATATCGTATCGCGATATGAGACTAGATATCGGTATCGGGTTTTTAATATTGTTATATTGTGATATAACGGTATAACAATATAACTTAGTCCAACTTAGTGGTGATTATTTATCAAAAAATCTGAATATTCTGTTTTTTACTTTTTTTTTTTTTTTTTTACCTCAGCCACTTCCACCCCTTCAAGTACACAACATGTAGTCACTCACAACCAACATGATCAATAATTACTGATATCAAAAGATATGAAACTTCACTATTATGTTTGATTTATCAATTTCTTGAATTTGCTTTCTGTTGTTCGTTGTCTTTATTTTTCATTGTGTTTGTATGATGCTGATGTTCTTTGACATTGTTTGCATTATGAAATAAAGAGGAGAAAAAAATCTAAATTGAGCCTATTGTCTCACGTCCTCTCTGTGGGTGTGTTGACCGCCATCTACTGCAGTAATACACTGACAGTGAAGAAGAAGCTCATGTAACAACACTTCAAATAATCTGAACTATCCCTTTAAGTGGGTTTCTTCGCCTCTACATGACACGGGACTCGCAGGTACCGATCGATTCCTGAAAATCTGACACATCTTCACCTGCTAATACTGATATTTATGTCTCTTTCCTTTCTGCTCCTGCAAAAATAAACCACAGAGAATCCCACTTTCATATGGAGCAAAATGTTCAGAATCAATAACTTCTCATTGGATTGAACCAATACTTCTTGTTGCTGAGCACAAATAGAGAGGGATTTAATTTGTGGTTATAGCTTTGCTGCACACTACATACAGTACACGCCCGCTGCTCCCCTTCACTACATTTGATTAACAGCTGCTGTCTGGCTGCGTGAGCGCGTCCTAACTCCATTTACCGTCTCAACGTGAGCTAAACTGTGGATTAGTTTTGGCCTACAGGGAATATGCATCGATTTGTGATATGTGCAGCAATCGTATGATTCTGCCTCCCACTGTTCGATACTTCAGACGAGTGAATGAGGAGGATGGAGACGGAGGGACGGAGGGGGAGCCGCTGCAAACATTCATATCTGTGACTGTATTGAGTGAAACTGAAAGCAGAGGTGAGCTGATCCGTGAGTGAATCAATCTCTTCTCCTGTCAGCACTTTGCTCCGAGTTTTGCATTATGAAACATCATTGAGCCATTTTCCTGTTGAGAGCTCGGCGCAGCGCGTCGAGCCGTTCTCCAATCACAGCGTGCTCCCAAAACTCCAACCGAGTCAATATCGCATTTAAAGTGTGAACGAACATATGGTCGACTGCCGCAGACTGAAGTTTTATTCTGCAACACTTCTTCATCTCTTCATCTATTTATCTCAGCGCGGATCATTAGTTTAAGAAGCCGGTTATTGTTGAGTTGGAGCTTCAACATCTGTGCTGTTACGCAGGAGTGGAGACAAAATTCACACAGATGAAAACACTCAGTGTGTTTGCATCAGAATGAGGTTTCATTCTGTCCTCAGCAAAGAGGATTTTCTCTCTTTATTTACATTTATCTGTGTCTGCTGCTGCTGCTGTGTGTGTGTGTGTGTGTGTGTGGGTGTGTGGGCAGAAGAAATTAAAAAGCACTCAAGTCCAGGATTACACACACACACACACACACACACACACACACACACACACAGCTCACAGTAAACAGAAATCAGTGTGAGAAAACAACTTCTACATCAGTTTTCTTCTCTCAGGACAGAGAAAGCAGCACTTTTCATCCCCTGAAAGTCTGAACTCTGGAATCGACGCCCACATCTTATATTTTTCAGCAATTTAAAAATGTCTGGAGCCTATACAGTATATCATGAGGTGTTTTCAGACCAAACACTTCTAGAGACTCTTTGAAGAGGGACTACCCCCCGAGAACGTCACCCTTACAGAAAAAGCACATGAATTACACGTGTTTTCCACATGTGATCACATGTAAGAAACATGTTACCACGTGTGGCATGTGTTTCACATGCAAATATATCACCATATACACCATCACAATGTTCCAAAACCAGATGTTTCCCATGTGAAAAGAACATGTTAAACATGAGGAGCAGGAGCTATGGAGAAGTTCGTCTGGTTAGTGGGTAATCTGACCACCTGTAGGAGTCCTTCAGGCATTATTCAGGTTTATAATATGAAAAAGCCTGTTCACTTTTAACCCTCTAGACCCCACAGCATTCCGGAGCGCCCTTTCTATATTTCACTACAGCGCCCAGGAACACTTGTTATTTTAAAATCATCCCCAGTGTAATAAAACACAGAATCAAAGTCTGAGCTTTGTGTTAAACTGTGTGGAACGGGATTGTTACCAAAGTGTGACGTAGAGTCATGACTTTTAAATTCAGTCATTTTCCTTAAAAGATGAAAAAAAAAACACAACCTACAACAACATGCAGAAAACGACAAAGACATTGTGAGTTTTTTGTTAGAAATCACATCACAGCAGGACCCACTTGGCTCTCGCTGCCTGAGACAGAGGCTGTTCTCTGGGGGTGAAGTGTGATGAAGAGTCCGTAGGGACGACTGACCCGGTCAAGACTTTTCCACATATAAATTCAGCTATCTTTCTCACATAAGTTGACAAAACATGACCTGCTGTCACATTACTGCTGTTAGTTCTTATAAGAGGGCTGTGTGGGGTGAAGTGTACGACATTTCTCTTTTATTTTGAAATCCCAGTGATGATCTTTTGTTGTTCCAAGCAAGTGAGAGTCAGATTCATTCCTTCAGCTGTTTACAGCTGTTTTAGAGCTACTTCTTGTTATGCTGAATGAAATCTGGTCTAAAAAGCAACAAATGCTATATATTTGGTATCAAATTAAAGAGAAAATTGTGTTTTTCCTTCAAATTATCTATTTGTTTCTCTTTTTGAGATAGAGCTGTTTGTTTCAGTGAGGAGTCTGAGCGAGCTGCAGCAGCATCCTGGGGCCTGGAGGGTAAACTGGGGTTCATCACCAGGGTAACTTGTGCTGCACCAGCCTGTTCTCACTCCCAGCGTGTCAAATATGTCAGCCTGGTTGGTGCCTGGAGCGTTATTTCTGGAGGCGCCCTTCTAACGTTGTGTTTTGATCTGCTGTCAAAGTCAAGCAACGAAGTGTAAAGAAAAAGAAAGTCCACGCATGGAGGAGGTCGGGCGGACAAATGGGTCAAACAAAGACTGGACTTTTAGACCGGGATTCATGTCCTGTATGAAACCAAACGTCGATGTTGACTCGTATTACAACAAGATAAACATCACAACAAAATAAGAAGAAAATGACCTAAAAGATGTAACAAGATGAATTTTGCTTTCTGTCCAAAAACACACTGAAGCTAATTTGTGCAAATACAAAAATCCAGGTAACTGTTACTGTTGGATTAACTGTTCAGTATTTAAGTTTTGCTCTGATGGACGTGTGTATTCTGTATTTATGTCTGGATTTCAGAGCTGTTCTTCCTGTCCTGCTGTGTCTCTTTCATGTTCAGCCTCACAGACAGAAGCAGCTGCTTTCAAGGTCAATATGGACGGAGGCGTCCCTGCCTGGAAACCTAATCGTGAGATCAATTTGAGATCAGTTAACACGCAAAGTGCAGCTCTCACTCAGCTGTTGTGCAGTTTGTCTAAATCTGGGAATAATTAAATCTGCCCGTCTTTTTAACTGCTTCCCTGCCTCCTCAATGAGCCATCACACACACGGACACACACACAGACACACACCTGACTGCGTGGTGTGTGTCTCCTCCTGGATCCCAGTGAGCGGTGCACTCAGGCTTGCAAAGCAAACAGCTTCTGTTCCATCCACAGTAAATGTTTCCCCGCTGATGTCGACGCTGAGGGACGATTTAAATATTTATTATCTCCCGTAATGATCGTCACCACCTGCTGTTCAGGTCACACACACACACACACACATACAGAAACAGATCCTGTGGAGGCGGTGGAGCCACTGATACATATTTATCACTCTGTTCTCACCTCTGCCACGAAACGTAAGGACGATATTTAAAATAAGACGAGTGTGTTGATGTGGACTTTGACTGCTGCTTTGAAGCTGTGCAGCTCATCCTGTGGGGATTTACATATAAATCCTTTTTATTCATCTTATTGTTGAAGTATTATTTGAATTTAAAGAAATGCTTCCACAGATCAGGTTTGTGTTTGTAAAAATGTTTCCTCTGCTGCTCAGAACCAAGTGAATAATCCAGCCACTAAATTTTACTTTCAGATCAAAAACAGGAAGCGTAACTCTCCTCCAACATTCAGTAAGACAGAAACACATCACTGGTTAAATGTTACATGCATTCATTCCAGTACCGACCCACAAAAACAACTGAGGTCAAAGAACATTTTATCAAACACAAACTAAAATATGGAATGAGATCATAAACTGCAATAACCTCCTAGATGGTGGACATAGTGGAGCACTGTGAAGCTTTGTATAATTCATTAAAAATCAAAAGCAGCGTGTTCCAGAGAAAACAAAACAACACAGTGTTCTAACTCACCTCACCAAAAAGGCTCAGAATTATAAAAATTCTGAAAATCTGCTTCATTTGTAAACGAAGAAGAGCAGCAGCGGAAAATATCTGAGGAATCTTTGAGAATCTCAAACTCTGTCAAAACAGCAGAAAATGATCAAAATAAAGTTCACAGAGGATTGATGAATGTCAGTAACAATGACAAATGTTCTTTTCGGCACCGGTGACAAAATTTCAAACAAAACACTGAGGCGGTTCATTGTGATGTACATGTATGAAGTTTGTGCTGAGAACTGCTGTGATTGGTGGAACTCGCAGGAAGCAGCGATTGATCACGTTTGTATAAAAGTTGCAGAGGTTGGACAGAATTCACTGGGACTGGCTTCATTTGTTGTTGTGATCGCAACATCGAAACTTCCTGGAGGGCCTGATGAAGGCAGGTTTCAGTGATTGCATTAAATTAATTTGACAGAAGCTTGTGTCAAACAAAACCTTCAAGAAAACTTGTTAGGAACGACATGTCAGTGCTTGAACTGAATCCCCTCCCTGTGGAATACAGTGAAATTATTCTGTGCGATAATTCAATCTGTACAATAACTTGACTGTCTGAAATGCATATATGAAATGCATTTATTTATTTCATATTTTATATTTCCACATCCATTTTCTATACCTATTTTCTATACATACTCTTACTGTATATATTTAGTTTTGTTATTGCCATTTTGTCTCTGTGTATATTTTAAACACCTTTATTAATATTTCCCTCTAATTTCTCTATGTGATATTTTTTTCTGTTCTTGAATGGAAGCATCTGAGACATGAACAGTTTCAATAAATTCTGAACAGCTCAGTTGTTTCAGTGATTCAACATACAGTTAAAAAACGACATATGTTGACAGTATCCAGTCTTTTCTTTAGTGCAGCTCGGAGGCTGAGCAGTGAAGAAAAGGGAGGTTCAACATTTAAAGTTTGTTGCTGTTTGTCAGGTCGGCTGCATCAGTTTCTCCACTGAGTTACCAGGTAATAGTGTGAAGCATCATCTCTGTTGCTATGGTTACCTGCAGCTTGTGCCACAATGTAGAACAGTAAACTGTCGAGCTGAGGTAAAGTGATTCACCCATTTGGCTCGATGAGGCTTCAAATGTTCCAGAAACTTCTCCCAGAATGCCAGGTGTTCCTCTGATAACAACTTGTACCGAAGCCCAGACTAAATTAAAGCAGTTTTTTGAAAAAGATGTCAAACTCTGGAAGTCTAACCCGAGGTAACGAGGAGGTCATCAGCAGCGTGTGTGTGTGTGTATCCTGATGATGCTTCCAAATAAAACATGCCTGCAGCCAGTGTGACCTCTCCATGACATCCCGGCTGAACTGCACTGTGTGTTCCTGCACGGCTGCACGCCACGAGACAGCCAGTCCTATCAGAGGAAGTAGAGCAGAAATACTTTAGGGATCTGGGTGTCTCTGAATATGTATGTGTGTGTGTGTGTGTGTGTGTGTGTGTGTGTGTGGTCATGTCAGTCCAATGGTAACGTGACATTTCAGCCCTGTCACCTGCACACACACTGACTGTACGCTGGTACACACTGCTTTGAATTTCTAATGACGATTATACTGTGTGTCAGCAACAATCGCAGCTGGTGCACAAACACTGGCCCGTGTGTGTGTGTGTGTGTGTGTGTGTGTGGGTTGTCTCAGCAGTGTGTACACACTGTCCCGCTGCTGGCTGAACCTCTTTATCCTTTTTGTTGTGAATGTGAAGTCTGCTTAAATAAAGAAACCTGCTGATGTTCTTTAAATTTTATTGTAAACAAAGACTGTTTTTGTGGCTTCATTTCTTTACATTGAAAGCTGAAGTAGGAAGTTTATTTTTGCATTTTTGGACAACCCTCAAGTAGTCTGAGAGAAAAGTTGACCTCAGGCTTTAGGAAATCCAGCCAATGACAGGAAACCAGTCATAGGAAGTAACTAAGTACAAATACTTTATCCCTTTACTTACGTAGATTTTTCAGACATCTGTACATTACCGGAGTATTTCTTTTTCCAACAACAAACAAAAACAAAAGAGAGAAAGTGTCGCAGACTGCACACACATGTTGGTGATCAGAGCAGAGGGATTAAAGTTTATCAGTGAATTTGTCTTGTGGCAGTAAATGTACAGTTTG